>OZJO01026088.1:0-18896 GCA_900406225.1 Acrobeloides nanus | reverse complement strand
TCTCGAAAACTACAACGATTCAGAACATGCCGTAAAAACAAAAAATGCTCTATTTTTCATGAACTTTTCGAATATATCATTTTTCATATGATTATAACTGATTGGACTGGTCCTTTAAAACATAATAACAAACCCAGTTCTGGCTCTTCTAGTGGACCTTCAAGTGGCTCGAGCCACAACGAAGACTAGAGGTCTGTTGTGCAACGGGTTTTCATTTCTGACCAAATACCTAAGCTGAAAAAGCAAAAATGGAAAATTGAATTTTTAATTTTTTCCAGAGGGGGTATCCCTATGATTTTGATGTCGTTTTTTATTCTCTCCCCGAGCCCTTTCTAAAAATCTAAGTCGTAATGGGATTAGACTTAAGGTTACAAAATTCGATGACACAGACAGACAAAGAGACATTTCTCGTTTAATATTAGAAGATTGTACTTTATTCTATACAGTCCTATTTGTTGATCATTATTTACTACAAACAGATAATAAAGGTAAGTTATTGATCGCTACCTTGTACACTTAACTTTGATCGGAGCAAAAGTTTAAGCAAAAGTTCAATCTTTGTAAAAAATATTTATTTCTTAATAAAAATTAATTAGTCGGACGCGTAATAAAAACAATATTTGATTTTTTATTCTTCACTGGTAAAAGTTTACGCAAAATATAAGCAAAACTTTTTCTATAAGTCCTCAAAACTAGCAATAACAATGATGCTTCTATCAACATCCATGTCTCATAAAACAGGGTATAAAACGGTGAAATAAAGATCGAATATTTTATATTAAAAATTGGTACCTGGTCAATCGGAATGTATAAGATAGACATATATTGTGCGTATCCAAAAATGACTAATGAAAAATAGACTAAAAAGCACAGAGCTTGGATAAAACAAACTAAAGCCGCTCGAAAGAGGTCACTTGTTATATTGGACTCGACTGTTGTCTGGGCTAATTTTTTCATTTGACGAATTTTGATAAGGATGAAAATTGAAAGAAGTATATTCAAAGACATGATTACAATGCTATAGGACATGTCGAGGTATGAGTTATAACCACTGGCAGAGTAAAAATATATGAAAATGCATAACAGAAAGTCGTATAAAAACAAAAAGATTGATGTTTTTATAAAATTCTTAAAAAATATGTTGTAGAAACTTTCCGAATACAATCGTACGAATCTGTTGATAGCCAACGGTAGTAATGAAGCCAAAGAAATGTGGCTAATATAAAAATAAAGCGAAGTTATATCTGTATAAAGAGTCCCAGATGGCATGTGAGAATGGATTTCGAAGATCATAGCCATTAGAAAGGTGAATATAGCCGAATGAAGTATGATCCATTTGTAGTTCTCTTTGATATTGCCAAAAATTGAGATTATTATCAACAAGATGATGAATACAAAAAGTATCCGGCGTAGGACGGATTCAAAATAAAATTCTAGAGTGCGGGCAAAGTTACAGAAATCTTCGAATTCTTGAATTTGTTTGTCCGAAAAGTTTCCTGGTGAAAAAAGGCTTAGAAAACAGGAGGCAGTCAAATTCATCTAGCGATCAAAAAGTGTAATAATGCCAAAACTTTGGTAACATTTATGTAGATGTAGTGGATGTGTTTTCCATACCACGCTGCTATTCAAATGCTGCGTGAGAGTCTTTATGAACTTTAAATTTACAGGGTGTTCCACAATTACGTTCACCAAGGCCTAGGCCTTGGTGGACTAGGAAATTGCCAGTTGGTGACATAATTCTAAATCTAAAATAAAAAAGAACAAAAAATGGTAGCGTAATTGTGGGACACCCTGTACATTTAAAGTTCATAAAGACTCTCACGCAACATTTGAATAGCAGTGTAGTATGAAAAACAATTCACACCTCCACTAAAAATAAAAAATCTAATGCACTAAAAATAAAAAAAATCTAATGCACTTTCATGACTACATGCTTTTTGAAAAAGTACGATCAAAAGAATAGTTCTATGATGTTAGTGCCTTCAGTAAAAAAATATTTTTACATAAAAAATCTGAAACTTAATGCCCTTGACAACCAAATTTTGTTCCAAAAATAGCTCTGTTTAAAACACAATGATAAACCATGACGCTTGGAAGTTCAAGAACGCACCTTCTTGTTATGTGACAACTGGGATCTTGATCTTGAAACTAATTATTTTTAGCATATGAACTAAACTACTTCCCGAGAAAAAAACACATAATACTCCCCCCCCCCTCTTATGATTTTGGCATTCCGCCCTACCCAAAATTTTCCAAAGGTAATGATGGCCTTCTCAACTAGCCCTAAACTAGCCATTTTTTCCCATAGGCTTCAAAATTTTATAAAAATTGCATTTATTTTCTAATTTTATTTTAAACAATTATTTCTATTCCCTAATTTTGAACCAGTCTCGATAAATAACATATTTGCCGTCGATTTTCTTAAAGATCGTTTCAAAATCCGAATGCATGATATCACCGTTTGGACGAGTGACCTCCAAGAGTCCTTGTTCAATCAAGAATTCACCATCTGTGGTAGCTACTCGTTTCGAGGGAATAATCTAAAATTTTGTAAAAATTGCTTTTTGTGGGATCATACTTTATATCCACCCATGGAATTTCCGGCCCAAAGTTTGATCATCGCTTTGATTTCTAAAAAATACTTTAGACCTTTCTTGATCATTTAATATATACGGCGAAAGATTTGTATGTGTGTGTATCTCCTAACTTTGTTATCTCAAGTCTAACACCGTTAAGGATGGTGTCAACTGAAAGAGCTCGATGAGAGGAGAAAATGACACCAAACTTGAGAGGGTATCATTTTAAAAAAATTAAAAAATTGATTTTTGGGGTTAGGAGTATCAAAAATGGGAATTTACATATTTGAGCATTTTTTTCGTGCTGGAAACGCGTTTTTTGGCTATGATTTGACTCTCTAGTGAAAATTCAAAACGGGGATTCCAAATTTGAGGTCAATTTTGAATTTTGGCATCCCTGCGTGGTAGTACCGGCCGAAATTTTGAGTTTTTGGTATAGAATGGCCGTTTCTGGCCTCGAAAAGAGGTTCTTATAGAAAATTGACATCGGAGAATCCAAAATTGAGGTCAATTTTTAATTTTGGCATCACTGCGTGGTAGTAGAGGTTTAAGTTTTTTGGTATCGTTTTGATCGGGGACCAGGGGTGTCCCTGGTCCCCGATGAACTCGGCCTTTTTTAGCCCCGAAAACTACATATTTTGGACCGCCGGAGACGCTCAGTTCCCTGTTTATTAAACTAAACCTACCTTCCTCTCCATATTTTATAAATTTTCCTGGATGTATAACCACAGCATCTGGATGGTAATAAGAAAAAATACCAGCTTGATCGTTTTCTTTATATAAATTTACGAGTTTTTCGTGGATTTCTTCCAAGATTTGATCGATTTCTAGAATTTTAAACTTTTCTCAAAATTTTGAAAAAATTTACCCGATTTCGAAAGAACCATGATAAAAACGACTGAATGTCGAATGAATGAAGTGTGTAAATAAAATTTATTCGTGATAATCAATAGTTCTATTGGCTTGTGTCTTGCTGTGAAAATGATGAATGGTCTATTTCGAAATATGGACGAGCACAAAAAGTGCGTTGGTTAAAATATGTATTATACATTACAACAGGAGCCAAAGGAATAAATATAACCGTTTGGCTGGTATACAAATGTGGTCATTTTCTCATCAGACAACCAGAATCCCCACCAGAACGAACTTTTTCTTGGGGATACAATATTGGGTATATGAATCCCCCAGGGTTTCAGGCACAAATATGATCATCATGATGAAGATATAGATGAAAATCGTATAGAAGGAGATTAAGACTGCCTAACGAAGTCTTTAGTCACATAATGAAAAGAAAATTTTACCGAGGAACTCAAGTAAGGTAAGTAACCCTGGGGTTTATGCATTTGATCTGCATAAAGAATGCCTCCTCCAATAAGTATAACAAGAAAGAAGTTAACCAACATTCTTTGGAAATTACCAACTCGTATTCTACGGCCGTAAGGATAACATGTCCATCCGGGATCGTTCAGGAGGAGGCAAATGTCTTGTCCTTTGGAAAGTACACCGTGTATGGTGGTCTCTTTGAATCGACAGTTGCGTTTGATCCTCTTCTAGAAGCATTGCTTTGAAGGAAAACGTCTCGGTATAGGATCAGGCCTAAACGTTTCCCGGTCGATCGACAGTAAAGAATCTCACGACTAGAGTTATGCATTTGACGTCAATTGACGTCAAATATTGTCAAATATTTTTACAACATTAAAAGTGCTTTTTTTCATTTCAATAAGTTTTTGCTCTGATAAGTTCGACAGCAAATCAGACAACATTGAAATTTTTAATTATTATTATTTTGATAAGTTCGACAACAAGTCAGACAACATTGAAATTTTTATTTATTTTTGAGCTAAAAAAGTTTAATTGAAAAAATTTCTAAAATAATTTTAATTGAATTGATTTTCATAGTTTTACAAAAATAATATTTTTACAAATAAAAATTTATATTTTTACCTAAAAAACTTTTTACCTAAAATAAAAATTTCAATGTTGTCTGACTTGCTGTCGAACTTATCAATAAGCAAAAACTTACTGAAATGACGTTATGCTGTAAATAATATATGACGTCAATTGACGTCAAATATGTCAATTGATCAGCACAAATCTACTCACGACTAGTGGAAATAATTTCGTAGCCTTGTGGTTGAACGCATCTATCGAGGTTGAATACGGGCCTTGTTGTGTTTCCATGCTAATAGATTTTTGTTTATTTATTTGTTAGCCGATATCACGTCATGTCGTCGATGTGATGATCAAAAAAGCGTTGTCGATCACCAAATGAAAAGCGGAAGTTGAAAATAATATTTAACCGACTACTGAATAAATATTTAACCGCTGAATAAATATTTAACCGACTACAGAAGTAGTATTTAACTGATCGCTGAAAGGCAATGCCAATCCAATTGCAATATACAATGAAATTGGTTGTTGTTTTCTTGTTGTTTGTGTTAGTTGTAGTTGGGGGAACGCCATTGGAAAAGGAAGGTTTTTTGAAGCTGAAATCTTTGCCAAAGTACAAGGAAATTGGCGAAAAGGAATCGGTAATTAGAGAGACTTGCTATGATAGGTCAGGCTAGGGAAGGGGCTGATCCGGGGAATCTGGACTGACCAGGCGAGAGAGAAATATATTTTTTGTATGGAAAAATCCAATTTTTGCACAAAAATTGGATTTTTGAGAAAAAAATTGAATTTATTCTCTCGATAAGACGTCACCCTAGGCCCGGTCCCCAGGGTAATGTTTTTGGAGGATCGACTGTATTTCTATTTTTTCAATTTTAGCCTTCAACCATTCCCCTAGCCCCACCTCTACCACAAATCAAAGCTGGATATAGCTTCGCTGTTGACATATCTACTCCGGCGTCAGTCTCAAATTTTCAATGCTTGGCTTCAAATGGTTATTTAGCAGCTTTTATCCGAGGTATAAATTAGAAGTAGCAAAAGTCTGACTTAATCGTCTCAAGTACATTCATACCCTAAACTTTTGATCATATCTCGAACGAATAAAAAGATTTTTCGATGGGATTTTTTTAGGTGATAGCTGATGGAAAGCTGAACAAATCCTGTAAATTTTGAAATTCGCATATTTTAACATTTTTATTTTTCACTTTGAAGTTTTCAAAGTCGATTTTCTTCACCTTAACAAAACGCTAAAAATTTAATTTTTTTAATGAAAATTCAGAGCTTTAGTCCCTCCAACACATGCAAAAAACCGTATATAAAAATTATTTAACATTGGCGAGATATTTGACTTTGAAGTTGATAGTCAAAAAATGAGGCAAAAACAAAATGACGCACAACTTGTGGTGATAGTGTAGTGATTAGCGCGTTCGGCTAGCAGCTAGAAAGCCGAGGGTTTGATTCCCGGGTGCGTCATTTTGTTTTTTTCCGAGGGGATCGGATAATCTAGGGTTGGCTGTATCTATTTTTTCGAATTTCTTGTTTTAGTTTACTCACCAACAGGCGGTGGTACTGTCGATATGGCTGGAATCACAAGTATGCAGAACGCAATTACTAACATTGGCACAGAAGTGTATGTCGCCCCACAGCCAAGTGGCTTTAAACAAGGCTATCAACAATTTGATGAAACATACAATGCATTCAAGAATCGTGGGCTTATTCTAAAGACCATTTGGTTGCAAGTAAGGAAGATGAACAAAAAAATTTTGATGAGAGAAAATTTGGTGTTTAGGTGACTTCACCGTTGAACTGGCAAACCAATCAACAACTGAACATCAATTTCATTACTAGCTTCGTTCAACGAGCATTGGTAGGGTAGTTACTCTGTTTCATGGCAAGATTCCAAAAAAGCTGAGCTCGCATGACCTAATGGCTAGTACGCTGGACATTCATGTCAAAAATCCAAATTTGGAATAAAAAATAATTTTCTTGGAAAAATTCAATTTTTGCTCCAAAATACAAATTTTTTTTAAACCTTTGAATCTAGGCACTCCTCTAATCTTTTTTGTTGGTTTTTTTATACAAAATTATAAAACCAAATTTTAGCAATACGGTGTAACCCCAGGAATCTACACAAGCTTTTACGACTGGCAACAAATTACTTCTTCTTGGACTGGTCTCCCTTCATACGGCAAAGTGTATCTTTGGTAAGTAAAGTCTGTTTCACAGAGAGGCTACAAAAAGCATAGCCTATTATAGCATCACAGACTTGAGTTGAAAAAGGCTCCCTTGATTCAGGGAAGAAGCATGTATATTGAAGCGAAAATTGGGTTGATCCAAAAGTTTTACATGAATTTTGACCAAAATTTTTTTCTAAAAATGACCCTATAGGGGTAATTTAATGCGGGGAATCGATTGCGCGCATTCCCGAAGCGCAAAAACGCTTCTTCTCCAAACCCTGAATCAGGGAAAGTGGTGGTTGTATTGAAGCGAAAATGAAGCAAAATTCGATTTTTCTCCGTGAAACAGACTATAATCTCTTTCGAATTGTTACTCACTAACCCCCCTTTTTTAGGTACTGGAACGTGCTTGGCCAAGGTGTAAGTGGAGAGACGTCGCCCGACTTTTCCGATTTTCGGTCTTTTGGTGGCATGTCCGTTGCACATGTCAAACAATTTGCTCAATCTGAAAATCTGTGTGGTCTTATATTGAACCGTAATGTCTACTCAGCAACTTCTAAGTATGTGAAAGCAGTCTCGAAGCAGAATAAAGACGAAATTCAAGTCGGATGTGTTTTCTCCGATTGTTAATTGCTAGCAAGGAACACTATCAACTTACCTCCTCTGATTTTGCCGAAACCGGCTCAAAATGTTCCTCATACCCGACTTGATTATAAAATTTTCTGGAATTATTGCTTCCCTGATCCTGATTCAGGGAAAAACGGTGTGTTTATTGAAGCGAAAATCGAAAAATTTAGATTTTTTGTGTAACATAGACTCTCTAGAGGTAATTTTATGTAGGAAATCGTTTGCACGAATTCCCGAATCCTGAAAATGATTCCCTGACCCTGATTCAGGGAAAATTGGATTTCTGAAAAGAAAAATGTTAATTTTCGCTTCAATAACCCAGTTTTCTCTGAATCAGGGTCAGGGAAGCATTTTCAGGCTTCGAGAATGCGCACAATTCTTTGCAACAAATTACCCCTAGAGAGTCTAGTTTCCAGGAAAAATATACAAATTTTCGCAAAATCGAAAAACTTTTTTTTTCATCACCCTGTAAATCCTGGCTACACCCATATACGTATATATATCTTTTCATTATGCCTATTCCTAACGTTTAATCGAACTCGCAATTCCCTTATAAGATTTATCTTGCTTCGAAAAAATTGAAAATTTGTGCAACCCTGGGGCAAGTTGATAGTGTTCCTTGTAAGCTTTATCTGATTTATTATATAATTTTTATTTGGTTTTCTACTATATTGATACCAAATATAATAAAAGTTAATATAAAAAACTGTACCAAGTAGAGGAAGAATAAATGGGAAGGAAATAATGTAATAAAACGAATCAACAAATAACCTATAACATACAATAAAGCCAGTTACAGTAGTAGGGGTTAAGTATTTTCTTGTAACTTTAAAAGAGCTTTTTTGTATCTTCAAAAGAGTTTCCTTGTAACTTCTAAAAAGTTTTTTATGACTTTTTCAGAAGTTTTTCTGTAATTTAAAAAAAGTAATTTTTAAAGGAGTTTTATTGTAACGCCTTTACTTCTTTAGGAGACATGAAGGCATTTTTATACTCAAAAAACCAATTTTTGGCCCTAAAAATGCTCTATCTCCTAAACTATGCGGAAGTGCACTCTAATTTTTTGCGCAAGCATAGATCTAAGCGAGCCTAATACGTAGAAAGTAAAAGCAAAAAATTTTGAGAACCGCCACGAGTACTTTTTTTGACATAAACATAGGGGTACCCAATGTGGATTTTGCCAAAACATCCCTAAGACAATTTTTTCACCGGAAAATAACGACGGCAATCGATTCCTCGACCCCACTTTATTACAGGAAGGTGCTATTCATTTTTAATTTAGACTTCAAGAAGCCTTAGAAATAGGCAAAAAACGGTTTTTTGACATATTACCCATTTTATTAGTCAAAATCCTAAATTTTCTTAAGAATTTGCTCCAAATTTTTGCTAGAATAGTAAAAATCATCATTATTCATCATTATTTTACTATTCTAGCAAAAATTTGGAGCAAATTCTTAAGAAAATTTAAAAAATTTCTCAATTTGAATCATTTTGCTATGATCTCAACCATCGATGAACTGCGTCTCAAAATTCCTCTCTTTCTCTATGGATTGACGTACCTTTAAATTTCAATTTTGTCTCTCGAAACCGGTTTCAAATGATCTGGGTACTTGTATGATTGGTGGAAGCCACCTAACATTTTGTAGAATTTTGAAAAGTGTCATTTCTAGGGGTAATTTTGGGGTACTATTAAACAAATGGGAAATCACTTAACTATAAAAAAATTGAGGAAGAATATACTAGGGGGACCCATGAAACTCACCTTGGCGGCCCCTGTTCTATTGCTTCCCACTACAGATCCCTACGACTCTCAATACCGATGAGGAAGGGAGACACTGAAGTGAGATTTATGGCTCCCTTGGTACGTTCTTCCCCAAATTTTTTATCGTTAAGTAACTCTCTATTCGTTCAATAGTACCTGTTAGTCCGAAGAATAATTTGTACACTTTTGATAAGAAATCGGATATGTAGAAATTTTTTAGATAGATTTCGAAAAAATTTCACATCTGGTCCCTTGTAAGTCTAAGCCTAATATCGAATAACATGGTTGTACAGTTTGAGGTTATTCTTCGGACTAACATGCACTATATATTAAGTAGCCAATTAATATATATACAAGACAAAAAATGCCCTGGCATGTGAGTGCCCGGCTCAAATTGAGAAACTGAAGCAAGCTGAAAATTTATTAGTTTATAAGCATTGGCTTTGCCTGTAGAATTTCATTACTCTTTTTTACCCTTATAAAGCAATAAACGTCACATTTTCTAGATTTCTTATTTAAGGAAATTCTTGATCATTTTCTTGCATATTTTATGTTCTTTTCTTGATTAAAAATTGACTAAAAATGTCAAAGGAACACTGCTGTTGTGGGTGCTTTCATGTTAGGGTAAATTTTATTTTTTAACCGCAAAAAAACTCCTTTAGACCGGGGCTTTGATAATCGGCTCTTTGATCTTAATTCTTGGCATCATCGATTTGTTAGCATCTGTTGTTACAGGTAGAGATGGCCAAAAAGTTACGAAAATCGTAAACGTTGAAAAATGTAAAAATTTTTAAGAAAAAGCATTTATTTTTATATTATTCGGGAAATTCATGAAAATGGAGCATTTTTTGTTTTTACAGTAAATTCTGAATCGTTATCGTTGTCGAATAATCGCGTTTGAAGTTAGCGATTGTTGGAATTGGTTTTGAATTTGAATTTCCCGCCAAATCCTGAAAAATTGAAAATCAGGGTTTTGGCGGGAAATTCAAATTTAAAACCAATTCCAAAAATCGCTAACTTTAAATGCGATTATCTCGACAACGGTAACGATTCAAAATTTACTGTAAAAATAAAAAATGCCCCATTTTTCATGAATTTACCGAATATATATAAAATTATGGCAAATTTTTTTTTTTCAATTTTTCGTAAAATTTTTTAAGAAGAAAAAAGTTCAGAATTAATTTCTTTCCTTTAAAAAAACACTAATAATATAAAAATAAATGCTTTTTCTTAAAAAATTTTACATTTTTCAACGTTTACGATTTTCGTAACTTTTTGGCTATCTCTAGTTACAGGTAATGGCAAAGCCATTGTGTTCAACGTCTTGAAGATCATAATTGGAGGATGTATCATTTATGCCGATAAATCTTATAAACCAGGAGGATATTTACCCTACTTGATTTTTGCGGTAAAATTGACATTTTTATTATGTGGGCGAAGACTTTTTTAGGCCATCGGAATCGTCATCTACACGGTTTTCATCATTCTCCTTCTCATTATATCTTTGTTATATTTTCCATATGCACCTTCAATAGTTTCAAACTTTATAGGGAAATACGTTTATGGAACTCTACTTAAAGATAGAGAAATTGATCCAAAGACAGGTATTTTTTGGCATATTTTGTCAAAGAACCTAGACCTTGCGCTCTGAGCACGTAAGGTTGTGTGCAAGCAGTCGGGTCCATAATGAGTACTTACCTACCATATCATATGTTCCTTAGCTAATAATTGTAAACTGGCTACAACAGTATAATTTTCTTATATTTTTAATGAAAAAATATTATCTCCCGAAAAAATTTTTATGTACTCCCCACATCACCACCAACACCATGGTATATCGTGTTCAGGGTTTGGATCAACCCTGCAAAAATTAGAAAAGTGATAGAAAAAAGACTCACGGAGATTAACCGCTTTTTTAGTTGTGAATAAATTAAATTTTAGCTATGCTCATAGGGTTGTCCTGTGTGGGTGCTGTGCTGGCGTTTTTTGACTGGATTGCTATCTGGCTTTGGATGGTGGTCTACAGAGCCTACCAGCACATGAAAGGTGTTGAAGAAGATGACCGAGGGCAAACTTATGAAGTCAAACTCAATGATGTTTAAATTTAAATTTAAGGCCAAATGGTGTAAAAATCGTTTTTCTTAATTTCAAGTTTTCAATAAATTTTTTATTTTATACAGTCTTTGAGGTCCTGTAAGGTTGTATACGGAATTTTAAAGTTCAGTAAAGTCCTTTAGGGGTCTTTGAGTTTCAGGTTTTTGAGTACAATCACTGCTCATTAAAGCAGCAACTCCTGGGGGTGTTATAACGAGTGCTGTTAAAACCAAAACTCAATCGAGAGCATCAACTTCAAGAAATCAAGACCAAGAACAACCATCAACGAGCTTCGATATATGAACCTGCAAGATCTCTATGAAAAGATGCGACTTTCGAACCAAGAATTCGATGACTGGCTAGAATCGATGGGTCATCTTCATGGCTTTCAAGTATGCGACTTCTGATGAAACCGGACGGTCGCTTTCGCACATGGATATGCCACAAACGCGATTGTTTACGTGCTGCTGGAGGAAGGAAGCCCCAACAAAGTCTATTGGTTGGCACCTTCTTTGAAGAATCACGCATTTCGCACAAGGACGTCTTCCTCCTTTCATACTTTTGGGCTCAACAACTTGGCACTCTGGAAAAGTGGAGTTCGAAAGAACACACATGTCAGTATCGTGGATGGGTATGAAAAGTTCCGGAAGATATGTGACCGATATTTCCAAGTGCATCCTATTCTTATCGGTGGGCACGACGTTATTCGAAGTAGACATAATCATAATTGTTGAAAGAAAAATGCATTTTTGACGCGGTTTTTTTCAGAATATGATTTTTAATAGCCTAAATTACGATTAGAGTAAATTACAATTTGGACTGATTTTTCTAAGAAATTATCAAGATTTCAAAGATGTGCGTAAAATCCGTGGAAAAAATTCTCGTGAATAAAATCCATGCGGATTTTCAATGTACTGTGGATTCCCTCCTATTGCCGTTTTTGGCCGCTACTGTATTGAAATCAAAATTCATGGCTACATAGATGAAGCATTATGATGAATTTAGTTGTTTTGATATTTTTTACTTTTTAAATTGATCTAGATTTTAAAAATGTGCTTGACTTGTGTAAAAGTACATTAACCGTTAATTTTTTCTTAAATCTGTGTTTCAAAATGATGTTAGTATTTCATGTTATTAGTGTTTCAAAATGATAAATTTGTGTTTAACTATCAGGTTATTGCATACCTTTAAGACTCACCTTTCTTCATTTAATCCATAAAAATATGCTTGGCTTAAAGACGAATGAAGACATGAACTATCCTTATTTTGGAGTCTAAAGTATAGTTAAATCAAAATCATACGATTTTAAAGGCAGAGATTTTGAAGGCTTAGAAAAAATGTACCTTAATCTGAATTGTAAAAATACATATTTTTACCCATCAAAAGGAACATTTTTCAGAATTTTCTCATAGACAAAAGAAAAATTAAACATTAGCCAATTTCAACAAGAAAGCAGCCAACGCGTTGGTTCTTTCAATATAATTACGAATATTGATTTTATATTTTGAGAATGAGTCATCATGTCATATAAAAAATTAGTAACTGAATAATAAGTTCACCCATCTGGGCAGATATCTTTATATATTGACTGGGTTGGACATAATAGATATCCGTTACTTGAAAAAATTCTTTTTTTCTGTCTGATAAAATATCGAATTCGTTTTTGTATTATAGGCTCTATATGACTTCGTTTTACAAATAAATCCGGGCGTCAACAAACAGTTGTATGTATAACATGTTTCTTATATGTTGCAGGCTTTCGTGAAAATCTCGGCTTTTTAAAGAAATCTAGGCTTTGATAAATATTTACAAAAGCCGAGGTTTTCAAGAAAATCTGCAACACGTATAATTTTCATTATAATGGAGTATAGCATACATGGGCAAGTAGAGGGGGGACAGGATCCGAAAATAAGAAGTGGGTCCATGTATTTGGTCGAAAAATTTAAGAAGTGGGTCGTAAAATAAGCGTTTTTGGTCCTAAATTTACGAAGTGGGTACAAATATAGGAGTTTTTACATAAAAGATTGACTTTTTTCAAATTTTTGGCAAAAACATAAGAGGGCCTTATGTTTTTGCCCAGCTAGCAGCATTAAGATAACTGAAAAGTGTGTCAGCGACAACCAACGACACCCAGGCTCCGGCCTTTTGAATCGGGGATAGCTCCGAGATGTGGCACAACTCATTTTTTAGGACAATTGCCAGTTGATGAAAAATTTTCGTCACCAATTGACAAAATATTATGTCACCAACTGACAGGAAATTTATTTCACCAACTGACTGTTACTCATGAACTTCTTAGTTCGATGTAAATTTAAGTATAATATCCTATTTTGATTCATGTCCTTTTTAGCCAGTTAAAGCCCATATTGATCAGACTTGGAGGTACATATGCACAAAAAAGTAAAATAAATATTTGTTAGTTTACCAGGATTAACTGATTAAGGTTTATCCAGATTTTTTATGTATTCTATTTGTTAATAGAAAGGCTGAGTTTTTTTAATCACTATAAAATTTTCTCTAAATCTTATAAAATTTGTACCTTTCTTATGTCCCCGTGTTGGGTGTGACAGAAATAAGCTTTTCGATCAAACAACTTTAACCTACGAGTCTTATATGCTCTTATCACTTAAAACACACCAAATTTTTATTGAGTTGAAGTTTTACAATAAATTCTTAAGACTAGAGCGACCATTTGGTGGTGGTGTAGTGGTTAGCGCGTTCGATTAGAGTTTCATTACTCTTGTCTACCCTTATAAGTCAATACGCTTCTCATTTTCGAGATTTCTTATTTAAGGTTAATCCTTGGTCATCTTCTTGCGTATTTTTAGTTCTTTTTTTGGTTAAAAATTGACTAAAAATGTCAAAGGAACACTGTTGTTGTGGGTGCATTCATGTTAGAGTAAATCTTATTTTTTAACAGCAAAAAACTCCTTTAGACCGGGGCTTTGATAATCGGCTCTTTGGTCTTAAGTTTTGGCATCTTTTGGTTGTTAGTATCTGTTGTTGCAGGATATGGCCGAGGCATTGTGAGCAACGCCTTGATTATTATAATTGGAGGATGTATCATTTATGCCCATAAATCTCATAAACCAGGAGGATATTTACCCTACTTGATTTTTGCGGTAAAATTAACATTTTTATTATGTAGACAAAGGCTTTTTTAGGCCATCGGAATCGTCATCTGCACGATTTTCACTGTTTTCTTTGTCATTATGGCCATAGCTGTACCTGAAATACTTTCAAACTTCACACAGAATTACGATTATGGAACTCACCATAAAGATAGAGACATTGATCCAAAGACAGGTATTTTTTGGATGTACAATTAAAATCCCAAAAAATTAAGATTTTGGGATTTTAATAAGGATTCGGATTCTGAAAATGAATCCAGATTCTGGGTTTGGATTCAGAATCCGGATTCTAGATTCTAAATCTGGGTTCAGATTTTGGATTCAGATTCTGGATTAGGATTCTGAATCGGGATTCTGAGTCTGGATTCTGAATTCGGATTCTAAATTTGGATTCAGGATCTGGATTCGGATTCTGAATCTGGATTCAGAATCCGAATTCAGATCCGGATTCAGAATCTAGAATCCGAATTTCAGAATATAAATTCCGAATCCTAATCCGGATTCAGAATTCGAATTCAGAATCTGAATCTATAATCCAGATTCAGAATCCGGATTTTTAGGATTTTGATTTTGGAATTTTGATTTTTGGGATTTTGATATGATTTCGGTATATTGTGTTCAGGGTTTAGATCAACCCTGCAAAAGTTAGAAAGATGACGGACTCATGAAGATTAACTACGTTTTAAGTTGTGGATAAATTAAATTTTAGCTATTCGCGTAATGTTTTTCCTTGAGGCTGCTGTGATAGCATTTGCTGACTGGATTGCTATCTGGTTTTGGATGGTGGTCTACAGAGCCTACCAGCACATGAAAGGTGTTGAAGAATATTACCGAGTGCAAACTTATCAAGCCAAACTCAATGATGTCTAAATTTAAGGCCAAATTTTGTAAAAATCTTTTTTCTTAATTTCAAATTTGTAATAAATTTTTTATTTTATACGGTGTTTGAAGTCCTGAGGGATTTATACGGGATTTTAAAGTCCAATAAAGTCCTTTATTTAGGTCTTTGAGTTTTTGAATACAGTCGCCGCTCGTTATAACAGCACCTCTGGGGGCTGTTAAGATTCCCTTCTATAACAACTTGCAAAAACCACAATGGAAGTTAAAAACCAAATTCGCATAATTTTCAAGCTGTGTAAGTTGTAAATATTGCGTTAAACAGATCTATTGAACTTTTATATATTGCTATTTATGGCTTTTTTCGGAAAAATTTTTGTGCTTTAAGGCCCGATACAGTTCACTCGCAGGGCTTGCGAGTGACACCGAGTAGACCCTTTCAGGGCTAAAATTTACTTGCATGACGATTTTTCGAAGATTCCATATAGTGGAACCTTCAAAAAATCATCAATGAGTAAATTTTAGCCCTGAAAGGGTCTACTTGCGTGTCACTCTCAATCCCTGTGAGGGAATTATAGACAGGCCCTTACATTGTCTTTTGATTTTGGGGTCTAGAGATAAAAGAATACCCAAAAAATCACTTTTCTAAGGCTTTTTATCCTCATAAAAAGACAGTAAAATTCTTAGCGAAAAAATTTTTTTTAATTTTTGCAAAAAATGACCCTAATACCCCTAATTTTATGCGAAAAATCGATTGTGCGCATTCCCGAAGTTTAAAAATGCTTCCCTGACCCTGAATCAGGGAAATAATGGTGTGTATTTAAGCGAAAATATGAAAACTTTAGATTTCTCTTCTAAAAACCAACTTTTTAGACTAATTTCTAGGCGAAAAATCGATTGTAAAAACATAGGGGAGACCCTTATGATGTGTATGCCCCCTTACAGTATTCTGTATACGTCACTGGTTATATCGATATTATAATGATATAAAAATAAAGAAATAAATTTTTTTCGTTATTATATCGATACAAAAATAACGAAATCATAATATCGTTACGACAATCCTAGTCTTGTCCTTTGGAAAGTACACCGAGTATGGTAGTCTCTTTGAATCTACAATTGCGTTTGGTCCTCTTCTGGAAGCATTGCTTTGACGAAAAATGTCTCGGTATAGGAACAGGCCTAAACGTTTCCCGGTCGATCGACAGTAAAGAATCTAACGACTAGAGTTGTGCATTTGACGTCAAATATTTTTACAACATTAAAAGTGCTTTTTTTCATTTCAATAAGTTTTTGCTCTGATAAGTTCGACAGCAAATCAGACAACATTGAAATTTTTAATTATTATTATTTTGATAAGTTCGACAACAAGTCAACATTGAAATTTTTATTTATTTTTGAGCTAAAAAAGTTTAATTGAAAAAATTTCTAAAATAATTTTAATTGAATTGATTTTTATAGTTTTACAAAAATAATATTTTTACAAATAAAAATTTATATTTTTACCTAAAAAACTTTTTACCTAAAATAAAAATTTCAATGTTGTCTGACTTGCTGTCGAACTTATCAATAAGCAAAAACTTACTAAAATGACGTTATGCTGTAAATAATATATGACGTCAATTGACGTCAAATATGTCAATTGATCAACACAAATCTACTCACGACTAGTGGAAATAATTTCGTAGCCTTGTGGTTGAACGCATCTATCGAGGTTGAATACGGGCCTTGTTGTGTTTCCATGCAAATAGATTTATTTATTTATTTGTTAGCCGATATCACGTCATGTCGTCGATGTGTTGATCAAAAAAGCGTTGTCGATCACCAAATGGAAAGCGGATGTTGAAAATAATATTTAACCGACTACTGAATAAATATTTAACCGACCACTGAAATAATATTTAACCGCTGAATAAATATTTAACCGACTACAGAAGTAGTATTTAACCGATCACTGAAAGGCAATGCCAATCCAATTGCAATATACAATGAAATTGGTTGTTGTTTTCTTGTTGTTTGTGTTAGTTGTAGTTGGGGGAACGCCATTGGAAAAAGAAGATTTTTTGAAGCTGAAATCTTTACCAAAGTACAAGGAAATTGGCGAAAAGGAATCGGTAATTAGAGAGACTTGCTATGATAGGTCAGGCTAGGGAAGGGGCTGATCCGGGGAATCTGGACTGACCAGGCGAGAGAGATATTTTTTGTATGGAAAAATCCAATTTTTGCACAAAAATTGGATTTTTGAGAAAAAAATTGAATTTATCCTCTCGATAAGACGTCACCCTAGGCTCGTTCCCCAGGGTAATGTTTTTGGAGGATCGACTATATGTCTATTTTTTCAATTTTAGCCTTCAACTATTCCCCTAGCCCCACCTCTACCACAAATCAAAGCTGGATATAGCTTCGCCGTTGACATATCTACTCCGGCGTTAGCCTCAAATTTTCAATGCTTGGCTTCAAATGGTTATTTAGCAGCTTTTATCCGAGGTATAGATTAGAAGTAGCAAAAGTCCGAGTTATACGTCTTAAGTACATTTATACCCTAAACTTTTGATCATATCTCGAAAGAATAAAAAGATTTTTCGATGGGATTTTTTTAGGTGATAGCTGATGGAAAGCTGAACAAATCCTGTAAATTTTGAAATTCGCATATTTTAACATTTTTATTTTTCACTTTGAAGTTTTCAAAGTCGATTTTCTTCACCTTAACAAAACGCTAAAAATTTAATTTTTTTAATGAAAATTCAGAGCTTTAGTCCCTCCAACACATGCAAAAAACCGTATATAAAAAATTATTTAACATTGGCGAGATATTTGACTTTGAAGTTGATAGTCAAAAAATGAGGCAAAAACAAAATGACGCATCCGGGAATCGAACCCTCGACCTTTTGGCTGCTAGTCTAACGCGCGAANCTTTAGTCCCTCTAACACATGCAAAAAACCGTATATAAAAATTATTTAACATTGGCGAGATATTTGACTTTGAAGTTGATAGTCAAAAAATGAGGCAAAAACAAAATGACGCACAACTTGTGGTGATGGTGCAGTGGTTAGCGCGTTGGCTAGCAGCCAGAAGGTTGAGGGTTTGATTCCCGGGTGCGTCATTTTGTTTTTTTCCGAGGGGATCGGATAATCTAGGGTTGACTGTATCTATTTTTTCTATTTTTTCGAATTTTTTGTTTTAGTTTACTCACCAACTGGCGGTGGTACTGTCGACATGGCTGGAATCACAAGTGTGCAGAAAGCAACAATTACTAACATTGGCACAGAAGTGTATGTCGCCCCACAGCCAAGTGGCTTTAAACAAGGCTATCAACAATTCGATGAAACATACAATGCATTCAAGAATCGTGGGCTTACTCTAAAGACCATTTGGTTGCAAGTAAGAAAGATGAACAAAAAAATTTTGATGAGAGAAAATTTGGTGTTTAGGTGACTTCACCGTTGAACTGGCAAACCAATCAACAACTGAACATCGATTTCATTACTAGCTTCGTTCAACGAGCATTGGTAGAGTAGTTATTCTGTTTCATGGCAAGATTCCAAAAAGCTGAGCTCGCATGGCCTAATGGCTAGTACGCTGGACATCCATGTCAAAAATCCAAATTTTGAACAAAAAATAATTTTCTTGAAAAAAATTTAAAAATTCAATTTTTTCAAATAATTTAATTTTTTCTCAATACTTAACTTTTCTCGAAAAATTCAATTTTTGCTCAAAAATACAAATTTTTTTGAACCTTTGAATCTAGACACTCATCTAAGGGGCCATTCACAAATTACGTTTCCCAGAAGGGGGAGGGGGGGG
>OZJO01026078.1:0-15268 GCA_900406225.1 Acrobeloides nanus | reverse complement strand
GGCAGATTTATTCATGCTGTGAAAATATGCGCAATCGATTCCTCGCATAATATTATCCCCCCCCCCCGAAAACTTTGCTTCCGAAAAATTTTTCTATTTTCACGGTCATCTCCGCTAATTTCAACAGTACACGTTATTTTGTGACACCCTGTATATTAATTTTATACAATAGATTGTAGTTTTTTTAGCATCATTTTTAATATGATTTTGTATTTAAGACGTTACCGAAAAACTTTTATTCAATGTTATTAGGTGTTTTGATAATATCTGTCACGTCTTTTTGACAAATGATGACTTGTAGTTGTACTTGTAAATTTTTTACAAGTACAAGGTAAAAACTTTTCACAGCATTCTAAAGGAGTGTAATTAAAGCTAAAGGAATGTAATTAAAGCTAAGCTAATAATACTTTTTGATTATAGCCTTTTCGTAGGATTCAGTCCTAGAATTGACGTTTCTGAGAAAGTGTTTCTGAGGGTTTTTCGACCCGCTGAATCGATTCTCGGTATTACTTTTTTTAGTGAAAAGTTCAGGAATTGGGTGTACTATCACACCGAATTGTATTTCGAGTTATAGGTAGGGATGTTATATGCCAAAATAGAAAAAGTGGCAAACACCATGCCAAAACGTGGCATTTTATGGTTGAAAATCGAAATTTTTGCTCAAAATTTGAATTTTTTCTCAAAATGCACTCAATAATCCCACCGCAAAAAAGATGACTATCGTAAAAGTACTGCTGTCACGGCAAAATTCTTTTTTGACTATTTTTTCTGGGTAATTAAAGCTAAACATGTTGTTAATAGTACATTTTGATTATAGCCTTTTCGTAGGATTCAGTTGACGTTTCTGAGAAAGTGTTTCTGAGGGTTTTTCGACCTAAAAAAGTTAAAAAACGTATCGCTTGCTGCATGCGATCTGTTTTTATTTTTCGGGGATCATGCGGCGTTATCAGGGTGGGTGGCATCCATTCCCTAAATTTCTATGTCTAGGACACAAGGTTTGAGTTGGTGGTGTTGAGAAGAGAAAAGAGTATACATTTTATGATCTACCCATATACAATTACACTTTACATTGAGGTATACCCACGGAGGGGGAAAGTGTGGAAAAAATGGCGACAGAACAAATAATAAAAATTTTCGCTTCAATAACACGAAAAATTATTGTTATGAAAAAATTGATTTTCTCGGCAAGGATATTAGCAATTTGAATAATTCTTTTTTTAAACATTATCTACGAATTGAGAGCTACAATTTTATGTAAAAATTTAGTCGTCGAGCATGCATCGTTTATTTTAAAAACATGGTTTAATTTTTGAACCATTCGAAATTTTCAAAAGGGTGTATAGCTCGAAGTCTTTGTCCGATTTTCATGGTCGACCCCTCAAACGATTCCTCTTGATGAGGGTAACAGTTCTACGCTCCGCTTTTTTTGTAATTCAATCAAAAACTTAGAATTTTTCCCAAAAAACATGCTTTTTTGACAGTTTTTCGTAAAAAATTCTAAGTTTTTGATTGAATTACAAAAAAAGCCGAACGTAGAATTGTTGCTCGCATCAAGAGGAATCGTTCGAGGGGTCGACCATAAAAATTGAACAAAGACTTCGAGCTACACACCCTTTTGAAGAGCTGCTCTTTTTCTTTTCGAAAAAACAGGCAATTTTTCACAACAACTTGGTCAAGATAGCGTTTTTACGCTTTGGGAGTGCGCACAATCGATTTCTCGCATCAAAATTACCCCATAGGGGTCATTTTCAGAAAAAAATCGAAAAATAAAAACGATAAAATATAACAAAAAACATAAAAATTTTCACTCTACTCGCATGTTTTACATTTGTCGCCACTTTTGGCCATACTTTCCCCCACCGTGATACCATTATGATTTTCCAAATATTTAGGCAAGTATACAATATACCCTTTGAACGCCAACACATCTAATAGTCTCTCGATAACAGCAGGGTGACCAAATGTTCTTATTAATAAGATTTGTTCATATTTTGAGAGTCTAAATCTTATCTTTGAGCAAATTTTATTAGAAAATCTTATTTTTTTATTTGAAAAAATGCGAAAAATCCTTTTTTTTCACTGTTTTTTTTTAAAGAAATTCTTATTTTGTGCTTATTTTCCAACAAAAAATGTTCTTATTTTTATTTTTCTGACTTGATTACCCTGGATAACAACTTCCACATAAATTTTTGGCCGAAATACGTCCTCATATGACTTTTCAAACTCCCTTTAGCGATTGAGTCTTCACCTGATTTCCGTCGGTCCATATGCTTGTCAAAAAGTTTTAGTGACACTTTTTAGATTTTCCATTTTTGAACGTTTCATTCTTCGGGTAGATGATGTTTTTCTATAAAAAATTGTTACATTGTTGTTCATGGCGGACCAAAGTTCCAAAAAAACACAGACGAGGGTCAAATTTTGAAAAAAATATCGCCAATCGACTCAACTTGCAGAGAGCTTCAAAACAAGTACCATATCATGGGGTTTATGAGGTTTGACCTATGTCTGAGTGGCTAAAATGTTAGACTTTCACTCTTATAGGCGCGAGTTTGATCCTGCTCCCACAAATTTAGCACTTTAGCCACTCAGCCATAAGGGTGGTGTCTGAAACGCCTCATGTTATGATACTCGTTTTAATCGTCTCGTTGAGCTGAGTCAAATGGCATGATCCGTTTTTAAAACTTCGACTTATCTCCAATTTTGGAAAAAAAGACCGCCGAAGTGGCGTAGTCAGATCTCCAATAATGGGGAGGGGTGGTCCGAAATTTTTTGGCCTTTCTCCGAGCAACGAAACTTTTTTGTTGAAATTCTTGTTATTAAGTTTGTAAGCTGAAAATGCTCACAAGAAAATTATCCACATGTGATTTATATTTTTTTTCAAACAATGCTAATTTTTTATCCCACGGCCATTGTATCAAAGAACTTCCAGAAAATTTTCCGCCCGCGATAATTATTCATAAATATGAGCTAATTAAAGTTTATTGATTTTGCTTTTCTATTTGATCTATTTTCAAACATCCCCAAAATTTGTTTTGATGTCATAGTGGCTAGTGCGCCACGCTTCCATTTTAAGCCCCATGTTCGATTTCATTCGGCGGAGAAATTTTTTGCCTTTCCAAAAATTTTTGCATTTTTTGCAATTTAGCTCCACCACTGATCGTCACTATAATATGTTGCTAAAAAATCGTGCCTAAAAATATTTTTTCTCTTCTGTTGCACTTTTACTTCGACCTTAGCTGCTTAATTAAGTAGTCATTTTTCATATCTTTTCAATAAAAAATTCAATGGATGGTTCTCATCTCGCATGAGAATATAAATTGGCATCAAAAAAGTTATGAACAAATAAGGAAATGAGTTCAATGGAGTCAATGGGTTAAATGAATCAACCAGGAAGGGAAGTTTCGCATTAGAAAAGTTTAAAATTTTAAAAACAACCGATGTTTATCAAAAATTTTAAATTGCCACATGTCGAAAATAAAACTCTCCGATGAGATATGCAAAAAAAGTTGAGAATTTCCCACATGAGAATATTAATTGGCATCATTTTGCAATCGAAAAAATTTCTCATCTTTGGAAGGTTTACATTCCATTTGATAATTGTTTTTTTTATTTTCTAGTCCAAGACAGCCAATTTGAAGGATGTTCATTTGCTGGCTTATTTCCTGAAAAGTGCACAATAAAACGATTCAACAAAGCTAATTTTTTCCACGGCTTTTACTATTAAAATTCCCTTTTTCCACGGCTTTTACTATTAAAATTCCCTTTTTCCACGGCTTTTACTATTAAAATTTCCTTAAGTAAAAAACAAAAAATTTTTAGCATGACTATTACGATTCCGNTTTTTCCACGGCTTTTACTATTAAAATTCCCTTTTTCCACGGCTTTTACTATTAAAATTTCCTTAAGTAAAAAACAAAAAATTTTTAGCATGACTATTACGATTCCGATTCTGTTGGGTATTTCAATTACAGTCTTATCTTATACCTCATTTTTATTAAACTTCTTTGTTTTATTTATTATATGGAAAGGAGGGTTATTAAAGCCTAAACGAAGTAATATATATTTGCTGGCATTTGCAAATATCACAGCGAATATTATTCGTGCTTCAGCAATAGCTTTTTATATGGGTCCTAGTATTATTTTACAGGTAGATTAATTGTTTAATTTTAATTTTAGGGTCGCCACAAGCTATCGCACTACCACAAGCAACGGCACAAGCTATCGTACGAAGTCATCGTGCGAGTGTAAAATACGTACGACGGACGAAATGGCCACAAGCTATCGTACGAATTTCGTCGTATGATTGTACGACAGCTTGTGGCGATTTCGTCGTACCTTTACGTTAATTTTACGATAACCTCGTACGATAGCTTGTGGGGCCGTCGTACTTTCGTACGATAGCTTGTGCCGTGCTTGTGGCGACCCTTATAGTTTAAAAATGCCGAAAACGCCAAAATTGCGTAAAAGTTTTTCATTGGAGAAGAAATTGCGAATTATTAGAGAATCANGAAACAACACGAAAAGACAATGGGTGCGTTCCTAAGTTGAACCGTACGGATCCGTACTGATCACTGTCAACCGTACGGCTCCCCGTGGCCCCGTAGGCCACCCGTACGACCCCGTACACACAAAATGATTGATGTCAAGAAGATTTGGTGTCAACGATTAACACCAAATCTGGTGAGAGCCGAAACACCACGATGGTGTTAATTGGTGAGATTAACGCCAAAATGGTGTTAATTGTTGACTTTAACACCAAAAAATGGTAGCCATAAAGGAGTAACACCACTATTTTTGGTTTGGTGTTAATCGCTGACACCAAATCTTCTTGACACCAATCGTTTTGTCTGTACGGGATCGTACGGGTCGCCTACTGGACCACGGGGAGCCGTACGGTTCACGGTTGACAGTGATCAATACGGATCCGTACGGTTCAACTTAGGAGCGCATCCATCATCTTGATTGTCCAAGGCGATTTACTCACAATTTTTCTCAAAAAATTTTTAAAAAAACCTTCATTCGCCAATCGGCTTAGCTCTTAGAACTTCAAAACGTGTACCATATCATTTGTTTTGAAAGTATGACCTATGGCAGTGGGTAATGTGCTCAGTTTCATTCTTATAGGCGCGGGTTCGATCCCGCGCCCAAAAGTCATCTTTTATTTCGTTGTCAAAATTCATGAAAAATTTTGCATATCTACATTTTTATGTAGAGAACACGAAGGCGCTATTATTTTTCCATGAAAGCATTTGGATAAATTGGAAATGCGAAGTAAATTCTGTCTCTCTGTGTTTGTGATTTTTCCAATATTTTCAACAGTTTTCATAAAAAAATAATGTCCCCCTTGAACACATCATAGATAAAAATACAACATATTTAGGGTGTCTGTCATAGTATTTCCCGAGAGTTTTGGTAAAATCTTTACTAGAAATAACGTTAAAATGTTGGCTATTACGCTATTTATATTTGGATTTATCCTAGCTTTTATTTCTCATAAATTAATGCCTTGTTGTGTGTAAGTTTTTTTAAAACATCAGGGTGTGGTCGGGGGAGGGGGACACCTACCAAAAAGTTTTTTTCATTCAAAAAAATAAATTTTTTAAAGAGAAAATGATAAAAATGTTTTTATACAAAAATTGAAAAATCACTGGGGGGGGGGGTTCTTATGTAGCTTTTTTGTCGACCTTCGACCGGTCTTATTTCTTATAAATTAACATAGGTAAGGACCAAGAGGAAAATATTTTCATTTTTCCAGGTTTAGTGAGTCAATTGCCTCTCACCCATCACTTAACTACGGCCCTGGGACACCCTGTATCTTCAAAATTATAAAAAATAAAAATCGAATTTTAGACACCGGTTTTACTATCCCAATTATTGGGTTGTAATTTTCGAGAAAGAATTTAATTATAGTGAAATTTTTATTGAAATTCCCTTCAATATTATAACTTCATCAATTTCCATCATATGTTATTCTACTGTAAGTCTCAAAAAGTTCCAGTAATCGCAATTTTTTATCCCCCTCCCTATTTCTTCCTACTCCCATAAACATAATTTCTGGATGACCCGTAAGAAGATATTCATAATTAATTTTAAAAATTTCAGGTCTACTTTTACGTAAGAAAATCATATAGGAGAATCGATTCAAAATTGAATTCCGTGTCTTCTAAGACTAGAAGAAAGAAAGAAGTCAGATATGCGTTACAATTCGGAGCTTTATCGATGTTCGCTTTATGTATGCAAAATTTAGTTTAAAAAATTGATTCTGTGGCAGACCTTAACAGTGATGCAGGACTCCCTCCCACAAAGGGCCCCTCAAAAACCCCAAAAAGTTAACTAACAAAAATTTTTTGGAAAAGCATCACAGTACCCGAATGATTTTTTATAAAAATCAAAAATTTTTTTGATTTTTACTTTATGCAAAAAAACTTGACTCCAAGAGGGATTCGAACCCGCAACCTTTGTGACCAATAAGCCACTACTTTGTTACTGAACCATAGAGTCTTTTTTATGGAGAAACGTCTTTTCAAACCAAATACTAGTATAAAAAAGGTCGAAAAATCTATATTTTCCCTGAATCAGGGTCAAGGAAACATTTTCATGCTTCGAGAATGCGATAATTGATTTTTCGCATGATTTTACCCCCAATAGGGTCACGAAAAAATTTTTTCTCCCAAATAGTTGCAAAATGCACCTCCTTTTAAATCAATAAAATAAAATAGTTTATTTTAGTTGCATGGATTAGCCATCGAATATTTCCTGAAATTGTTATATTCGACAATACGGATAAAAACAGCTCAATGATTTCTCACGGTGTCAATAAAGAAATCTTTTCATTAATCACTTTTTCTGTGATTATTCATAGCATGATGAACTCTATCATATTTCTGACCATAAATAAAGAGGTTTGTTTTTATTATGATATGACCTCACGTCGGACGAAAAAAGTTAGGCAAGGGATCTGGAGTGGGGGGGGGAACCCTTGTTCCTGAAAATTTGAACATTTTTCTCTTCTTAACACTCAAATTGTCAAGCGTTGTTATTTTACCGTTTTGGGCTATGACCAACAATTTCTGATCGTTTTCGAGCGAATATGTTAAAAATCTACCATTTTTGCTCTGAACCTAGACCACGAATCTGGACCCAAAAATAAAGTTTTTCAAAATTGGTCTAAAATGAACAGAAATTGTTGGTCATTGCCCAAAACGATAAAACAATTCATTTTTTGGCAAAAAGAAATGAGTTAACATAGGTTTTGGGATTTGTTAAGCTAAAAATATCGAAAAATTACCATTTTTCAAGAATAAATTAGCTTTAACTCAAAAAATTCCTGTACTAACATACCAAACCCAATATACCAAAATGTTCCTGGGAGTCTGGACTACAAATTTTTCAATAACTGTCTTTGACAAAAATTCCCATAACCGAGTCAAAAATGCCGATCTTTGAAAAATCTGGTAATGAAATCATAGTATGCCTCAAAGATTTGAGTATAACTTTTTATTGAAGCATAAACTTTCTAGAGGTGTTTCGATAAAAGTTGTAGGGCAGATTCTTACCTTTCAAATGAGTGGTCAACCATCTCTCAAAACAATTCCTACGAGGAGATATGCTCAAAATACTAAAAAGATATTTCTCTAAAAACGTATTTGTAAAGAGGCTCTAGGCCCACCTAAAGCGAGATTTTTCAACAAATTTTTGTAGCATCGTGTTCAGCGCAAAAAACTGCACCAAAATGAACGTTTGGCGCGCTTGACAATTTGAGTGTTTTGTCTCCAAACCACAACTTTTTCATCAACATATTAGAAATGAATTTTTAGGTAAAAGATAGCATGAAGAACTATTTCCATATCGTACCCTCGTGTCGGAATATCGAGCCAAAAGATCGAAAGAATTCTCAAAAAGACGCAAATTTTTCATCGATACGAAAACCATTGATCATAGACACTCGGACCATTGGGATATCCTAATGCACCACAAATTATTTACATATCCTAGTGCACCACAAATTATTTACAACCAACCGAATTTTATTCATTTAGAATTATCGTCTAACAATAAAAATTGATCTTTTAATCAACTTTTATTATCATGTTTATATGTATTTGGAAAATAAATTTATATGCGAAATCAATTGGTCTCTAGCAGGAATCGAGCTTGCGCTATACATATGAAAAATTGATAAATACAGTGCCTTATCGAAGGGGGTATAAAGGGTGCATGTACCCCTCCCATGAAAAAAATCGCTATTTGTACCCCCTGAAAAAATGCTGGGTACGGCACTGAATAAATATGAAAAATAATGACAGAAAATAATCTAGAACAAAATTATAATGAATTTTTTTGCAACTATTCACCTCGATATCTCATGATAGTAAAATTTGTGTATAAAATCATATACACATTCTTAATATAATATTTTTTCCCGAATTTTTGAGATAGGTCTCATAAAATTCTGAGTGTGTCAGAACTTGCTGTTCCCTTGTGAGTCGATTGGCGATATTTTTTGTAATTTTGACTTTTGTCACAACTTTTTCAGTGTTACTAGTCGAATTCACAAAATGGACTTTTTCGAGCGTAGACACACCCTCGTTTGAGTTCTGTCTACAAACTGGTCTTCTTTAAATTAAAGCTGATATTTTTTCTGATGAGCACCTATATTTGATCATTAATCATCATATAATTAATCAATTTTGTCTACCTTTATTGAATAAACTTGTCTGAAAACATAAAGGCATTATTAACATCACATGTATCTAAAATTATAAAATAAAGTATGTATAATTTTTTATTGCTTACATTATTTCCTTTAATCTATCCACTTTTAGGATATATAAGTAAGTATTGCGATTAGTCTAGTTAATAATTTTTATACAGGATAAAAAATTTTGGAAAAAAAAATATAATTTCTCAAAATAGACCCCCGAAATGGACTACAGAAATATGGACCTTGCAGTGTTGTACCAGTGAGGGGGGGGGAGTACAGGGAGGAGCAGACACTCTCAACCCACAGACAACTCAAACAAAAAAAAATCTATAGGACTTTTCTTAGCCTTGAGCTTAGGCCTTAGGCTTTAGTTCCTCTCCTTGCCTTGTTTTCACCAGAAATAGTTGAGTTGTCCGGGTTGAGTTTTCTGTGGGTTGAATTGTCCGGGTTGAATGATCCGTGGATTGAGTGGCCCTGGAGCCGGTACAGGGGATAAATGTACCCTCATGGGCACAAAAAGAAAAAATCCAAAGGGGCCCTCATGTTTTTGACAAAAATTTGAAAATTTCTATTTTGTACCCTCCTCCATGAAAAAATCAAGATCTTATATCTATCCTCCTCCGAAAAAATCCTTATACGGCACTAGGGCTGGAATGCATGGGGAAATAGTACATATTCATGTGCGTCCTCTAAGATTTCAGCTATGCATGATTTACTAGTGAATAATTTTAGTTAATAATTCATCTCCAGTTTGCCATATTAAAGATGAGGATAAAAATATAACTTCAATACATTTTACCAAATCTTTTGATTTGGAAGCAAGAAAATGCTGTAAATTATGCAAAGAGACTCCAGGTTGTTTTCGGTGGTATTATATTAATTCAACTCAAGGAGAAAAGTGTTGGTTCGGTAAAGATGTTGGTCCTTTTACTGCTAGCTCTAGTGCAAAACGTGATCTTATATACAGCAATGGAAGTAAGTTTTAAAACCAGCACCTTTTAAAATTTTGCCAGTAGTTCTACCATGATGTGCCGAAATTATTAGGTTTGTCGGCACAAGTTAACGAATCCCCTTTCAAAATCCAAAAAAATCGGTGGTCGGTGTCAACCAAAATCTCAAAATCGGTAGATGGTATCATAAAAAAATTTTAAAAATCAGAAGATGGTTCAGCCAAAGACTTTACAAAAAATTACAAAACCAACCGCTTGGCTTAAACACAGATCTCTCTCTTTGTAATTTTTAAAATCAACCTATACATTTTTAGCTTATTCCATAAGCTGTGACATTTATCATCCAGCTGGAAAACCAAACTTTATTCAATGTTGTAGTCTCTGGGGTTATTGGGGGATCGTCGAAGAACCATGCGACGTTTTAACAAAATCTCAATTTGGTTGTTGGGGACTGCTTGATTCAAGTAATGATCGTTGTCCTATTGAAATGAGCAAAGATGTATTTGAAAATGGATCTGAAACAGCATCGAATTCAAATTTCCTTCATTTTGATTATGCTCATTTTAATGCAACTCCGTTTGATTCATCGAATATTGCGATACAAACACACGAAGAAAATCCATTTTTTGATCCTCGCGGTTTGTTCAGGTAACTAAAGAGCATACCATAACAATATCCCCTTCCCTTGAGGGGGGAGTATTCCGGGCAGCAATTTTGGGGGTCACCGAGAGTCAATTTTGGAAATTAGTGAGCAATTCACCAAGCACCGTTATAAAAAAATTCTGAGACCAAAAGCTAGGGTAGGAAGGGCCCCATAGGTCACTGAGCATCTTCTTGGAATTTTGATGGGGTTAGGATGCACTAAAGAACCAAAGAAAAGCATTTTGAAGCGATAATTTTGAATTTTGAAAATTGACAACAAAATTTGAGTTGGTGACTTTTTTATCTATCAACCTCCCGATAAATTTTGGCCTAGCCTATAGACCCACTCGTGATTTTTCGAGAAATCTAGTGGGTGATTGGAGGGGGTAGATTCTACACCTGTTCAGGTATGCTTTTCCAAAAAAGGTCGTGACTCTGTGAAAAATCATTTTAGGGGTTTACGGGATCCTTTTCAGGGAGGGTGAGTAAAATCTACAGTAGCGAACAAAAAAAGCGGATCACTTGGAAAAAGTGAAATTTTTATGATTTTTTATTGAAATATTTAAATCATTTTATTTTTTGTTTTTCACTTTATTTTAACTACAATACGTTTTTTAGAAATTAAAAATGCATTATAAGCATAAATCGCCTGAAATAAAACAATTAATTATCGAGGCTGTGCAAAGAGGTGAAGGGTACCGTGATATTGCGAAGAGATTCCATGTTGGCTTTGGGACGGTGGCCCGAACAGTTAAGCGATGGAACGAGACAAGAACTGTAAAGCGAAAAAAAGGAAGTGGAAGACCAAGAAAAGCAACGCCAAAACAAGTCCGACTTCTCGTGCGCCAAGTCAAGAAAGACCCGTTTATGACCGCCGTTGACCTGGCGCAATACGCTCAAGACAATCTCGGTTTGAATTTTACACCAATGACTGCAAGGCGAATGTTGATTGCATCTGGATTAAGAGGGCGAATACCAGCAAAGAAGCCGTGGATTTCGAAGAAAAACCGCCTTGCTCGTTTGAAGTTTGCGCGAGAGCACAAGGACTGGACTGTTGCCCAATGGGCTCGGATCTTGTGGTCCGACGAGTCAAAGAATAACCTGTTTGGATCAGATGGCATCAGGTTCGTGCGGCGCCCGGCGGGAAAGCGCTTCGACAAAAAATACACGCGCCCCACGGTTATATAGCGCGAGCGTCATGCCCTGGGGTGAGTTTTTTGGTTTGTATCTTTATCTTATTACTCTTTTTTAGGGTGCTTCCATTATGGCGGGGTTGGCCCATTNCAGGTTCGTGCGGCGCCCGGCGGGAAAGCGCTTCGACAAAAAATACACGCGCCCCACGGTTAAACATAGCGCGAGCGTCATGCTCTGGGGTGAGTTTTTTGGTTTGTATCTTTATCTTATTACTCTTTTTTAGGGTGCTTCCATTATGGCGGGGTTGGCCCATTGGTGGATGTGGGCGATGTGGCAAAGAATTTTCGGGATGATGGCAAGTCGACGATGAATAAGGAGGTTTATCGTAAAATTCTGCGCAAAAACCTACTGCCTTTCTTCAAGCGAAACCGAGCGTTATTCGACGAGTTCCAACAAGACAACGACCCCAAGCACGCATCTCGCTTGGCGAAGAACTGGTTCAGACACCCAAGAGTCAACATCCCTGTGATGAGGTGGCCAAGTCAGAGTCCAGATCTGAACCCGATTGAGCATTTATGGGAAGTGCTTAAGCGGCGCGTCCGAGGAAGAAGATTTACCAATAAGGCTGAGCTGTTCAGAGCGCTCCAAGAAGAATGGAACCGAATACCAGTTGACACCTTAAGAGGCTTGGTGGAGTCGATGCCTCGAAGAATGAAGGCCGTTATCAAGTTCAGAGGATACCCAACTAAATATTAATCATTTTTCTTTGTTTTATTGTGTTATAGTTTATTTGTTTTGTTGGTTAAAATTGCATAAATGATTCAAATATTTATAACTTTTTCCAAGTGATCCGCTTTTTTTGTTCGCTACTGTATTTTGGCTCCAAATTGGTTGATTTTTGGTACTTAGGGGTTTTCGGGCACAAGAAATCGATTGGCGCAAGTCGCAGTTCCGAAAAACTTTTCATAACTCCCTAAATTTTTGAGTAAAAATTTCTATTTTTGAGCAACATCAATTTTTGAGCACAAATTCGATTTTTGAGAAAGAATTCGAGCGGCCCTATCTACGAAAAAAACTTTTTTTTCTCCAAATTGGTTGATCTTTGATACTTGGGAGTTTTTTTACTAAAAAATTTAGAGGATTATGAAAATTTTTTCGGAACTGCGACTTGCGCCAATCGATTTCTCGTACCCGAAAACCCCCGAGTACCAAAAATCAGCCAATTTGGGTGAAAAAATTTTTGACCGAGAATAAGCCATAATTGTTCCCCCCCCCCCCCTTTAAGGCTAGATTCCGATGACAAAATCCTCCGAGCTGCAGTGGGACGCCAAGCTACTTTTGGTGATCCATATAATGCTGTTACAGAAGAATTTTGTGGTATAAATACAATAGATGATGATATACCAATAAAAGTAATAACAAAGAAAACAGTGGACAAGTTTAACCTCCAATTTATCGAATCATCCAGCTTAAAAGAAAAACTTAATTCACTTCTTATGAAAGACGAGCAGGTAAAAACGAAATACAAAAAAGTCGATTAAATAGAAGTAGTAAAAGGGGAGAAGTGGAAAACCAAAAATAGGGCAAGGACAAGTAAATCTACTTCATTATAAAATTGGAAGTATAGGGGAAGGGCCGAATTTTTTTGAATAGTGGCCAAAATTTTCCGGAATTGTGGATCGGAAATTGTGTTTTGTTCACATAAAAAATTCTAGACGAAAACAATTCCGGAAAATTTTGGTCAGTATTCCGGAATTTTCTGCCCCCTCCTCATACAAAGTGTCCCAAAAAGAATACTTTTGCGATTTTTGTTTCAATTTCTTTAAGTTTTTTAATTTTCACTAAAATAACCTTATAGGGGATTTTCCTATACGAAGAGTCGATTATGCGCACTGAAGAACTTTGAAAACGCTTCCCAAACCCTGATTCAGGGAACAGATGATGTATTTAAGAGAAAATAGGCTAATACATGGTCAGGGAAGCGTTTTTAAGAATCGGCAATGGGCGCAATCGATTTCTCGCATATTGGGTAATTTTGGTGAAAATTAAAAAACTTGAAAAATTTTGAAAAAATCGCATAAAAAACGCAAAAGTGCTCTTTTTTGAAACACCCTGTAAATAAAAAAAATCTTTAGCTAAGTTACGTGGCTGGTTTATTGAAAAATATTGGTCCCGATTTATTCCTCACTAATACAAATGATAATTGCAAATCTCTTATTTATTCTTATGCTAACCAGGTTTATTATATTTAAAGGAACAGTCTGGTCGGAAAAAAAAGTTGTCATTTTTGTGTATATTCAGAAAGTTCATGAAAAATGGAGCATTTTTTGTTTTTACGGCATGTTCTGAATCGTTGTAGTTTTCGAGATAATTGCATTTAAAGCTAGCGATTTTTGAAGTTTATTTATTACACCTGACTTGCACCTGAGCGGTAAATTCTTTCCCTGGGTCAATAAATCTGTATATTGAGAAGAAAATAATTCAAAATCCTGTAACATTTAGGAAAAATAAATATAACATTTGTTATAACTCGAAAACAAATAAAATGACACCAAAATTATCCAAATTTAAAATTATTTTAGGTTATTGAAACGAAAACATTTGAAATTTTTGGAAATTTTCGTTTCAATAACCCAAAATAATTTTAAATTTGGATAATTTTGGTATCATTTTATTCATCTCAGTTATAAAAAAGCTGTATTTATTTTTTTCTAAATGTTCCAGGATTTGGAATTATTTTCTTCTCAAAATACAGATTTTATTGATTCAGGAAAAGAATTTACCGTCGACCCAGGTGCAAGTTTTCGTCGCAATAAATAAATATCAAAAATCGCCAACTTCAAATGCAATTATCTAAAGTACTACAACGATTCAGAATTTATTGTAAAAACAAAAAATGCTCCATATTTCATGAACTTAACAAAAAATTGGAAATTTTTTTCCAACCGAACTGGTCCTTTAAATGAACTCAAATAAAAAAATTTTAGATCGAAGAAATCAACTTTGGACATAAAAGCATCGATAAACTCAAATGGATAAAATCAAATCTTAGAAAAAGTGCTGCTACTCACATCGTAACTGGAATTGAATATGGTGCAATAATTCCTATGTCTTTTTATTTCAACTGTAACAACGATGAAAATAAAGAAAAAATTGAGGTATATTTTTTAGAAAATTAATTTTTCCCATGTATTATTTACCAACTTTTCGAGGTAATCACTAATTTTGCTACGGAAAATAGCAAAACTTAAGCTAGGATCAGGGCTGAACCGATATATCGGTATTTCGGTATCGGTAATTTTTTCCATCCGATTCAGCCCTAGCTGAACTAGATGGAAAAAAAATTACTGAAACGATACCGGATGAAAAAAATTACCGGATACCAAAAGCTTAACCCCTTAATGCCGGCTATATGAAGCTGCGGTTTTTTTCGAAAAATAAGTTTATTTTACGTTAGAATAAATTATTCTAATGCCAAAAAGTCAAAAAAAATTTTTCCGAGGTCCCCCTTAAGAGCTGTGAGGCTTTGAAGTCCAAACCTTAAAAAAATTCTATAGGCTTACAGAAAAAAAATTTCGAAAAAATTTGACTGTAGGATATTATTTTAGTATATGAGCGATTTAAAAAAAAAATTAATGTCCTGCGACTTCAGGATTTTGAGATAATGAATTTTGAAAATTGTGTATTTTTCGTAAAAAAATTTTTTTGTTAAAGATTTTTCAAAGCCTTTATTTCGGGGTATGAAAATCCAACTTTGATAATTTTTTTTCGTTTATAGAGAACCAATGCTGATCTACAAAATGCGTGTATCAGATTTTTGATGTGGCACATATTTGTC
>OZJO01026077.1:0-23242 GCA_900406225.1 Acrobeloides nanus | reverse complement strand
AATATCCCAAATTCCAAAAATGCCGTCGCTCGAAGAAATCCGACCTAAACTCGATTTTTGGCGAATTTTTGAAAATGTGGAAAAAATGCGGAAAAAATTGGGAAAAAGTCACCAACTTGAAAATTTCATATCTCAGCGAAAATAAAAGTTTTTTCGATAATTTTTATCATAAAAAATTCCTCAGATCTACAGCTATCCAAAATGTGGTCACTCGTGAAAATCCGATTTAAATGATCGCTCGAGAAATTCATTTTCAAAAATTTCGGTCATTCCGAAGCCGTTGCTAGTGGTCCTTTAAATAAATAAATGTGCAGTTCTTGAGAAATGTATAGTCATACATTTTCAGACAGGGGGATGATCCCTTGATGTCGCACAAATTTTGGAAAATCATGTAGCATGTCGGACGCCCTAGAAAAACTGAAAATTTTACCCCTTGGGGGACCAAAGTGTTTTCCGATTTTTGAAAATTTCTGAAAAAATATGCTTATTTTTTAAAATAAAAAATCTTAAAAATTTGAACTTCAAACCAGTAAAACTATTTTTAAGAGCCACTCAATTTTTTTGATTTTTTGCATAAACGTTCCCCATATATAGAGCTATCTTTATGGAAAGTTTCATATTGAGCGCTGAACGTTTAAGGGTACTTTGACTCCGCGAGGGGGCGTTAATTTTTGGGGTATTTTGGGATATTTGGCCAAGTATAAAATTATGTGAGTGTCTGGGGCCAAGGTGGTCTTGGCATAAAATGGAGCCCCAATCTCCAGCTACAAAATACAAAAGACCGTTTGTCAAAAACTAAAAGACTTAATGACTTAAAGCCGGTCCAAGTTTGGTCAAAAATTGTCCATTTCCACCAACTTCTAGGGGGCATAGCGCCAAGGGGAAAGGTCGCCTGATCGGGAGCCCAAAACTAAAGTTGCATAACTCGGTAAGTCCTATCAGAATATTCACTTAAAATTCCGTTCAGCGATGAAAAAGTTTTTTGTGAAAAAATTCTTCTTCTCAAAGCTCGATTCTATCGCGGAACCTGTTTTAAACATATGTTTAGAGACTTTCATGAGTTTTTGAAAAATTCGATCTACTCCAAAATAACTTTTTTAAAGCATGTATGGCAATTGTAATAACATTTTTTGTTTAGGCATTTAGTCATAAAACTTAGAGAAAAATTAGAAAATCAACAAAAACCATGAAATTTAGTCAACACTAGGGATGTCCAAGTACAAGACAATGACAATCCTTGTTACCTTGAGAAACACGTCGAAATTAATATTTTTCGAGCATGATAATGGTTATTTACCACTCAAATAATGAAAATTCAATGAAGTGATAACAGTTGTCACTTTGTCACTTTTTAGAGAGACAATAGAGACAATGTGACAACGTTGATAAAGACAATGTGACAACGTTGTCACTTTTTTAAAGAACACTAGAAATTTGTTTTCGCTCAATATAAGCAATTTTTGATCATTTATAGAACGTATTTTTTCGGTGACAACGTTGTCAACCTTGTCACCACCGGTGCCAGGATTCGTATTCTGAATCCGGGTTCACGGTTCAAAAAATGCAATTTTCTCGGGTTTCCTGAACTTTTTAGCGCCCCAAATAAACTTCACTAAACCCCTAGGCGTAATTTTTCACGAGGAATCGAATAAACCCACTTTCGTCCCATGAAAAGCACAGGAAACTCGAGAAAATGGGATTTTTTCAAAAAGTTTTCAAAAAATCCCATTTTCTCAGGTTTCCTGCGCAATTCATGAAACGATAGTGGGCTCATTCGATTCCTCGTGAAAAATTACGCCTAGGGGTTTAATGAAGTTTATTTGGGGCACTAAAAAGCTCAGGAAACCCGAGAAAATTGCATTTTTTGAACCGTAACCATACCCGAGAAAATGGGATTTTTTGAAAACTTTTTGAAAAAATCCCATTTTCTCGTGTTTCCTGCGCTTTTCATGGGACGAAAGTGGGTTTATTCGATTCCTCGTGAAAAATTACGCCTAGGGGTTTAGTGAAGTTTATTTGGGGCGCTAAAAAGCTCAGGAAACCCGAGAAAATTGCATTTTTTGAAAAAATCCCATTTTCTCGGGTATGGTTACGGTTCAAAAAATGCAATTTTCTCGGGTTTCCTGAACTTTTTAGCGCCCCAAATAAACTTTCACTGGGCTCATTCGATTCCTCGTGAAAAATTACGCCTAGGGGTTTAATGAAGTTTATTTGGGGCACTAAAAAGCTCAGGAAACCCGAGAAAATTGCATTTTTTGAATCGTGAACCCGGATTTACAATACGAATCCTGGCACCGGTGGTGACAATGTTGTCACCATGGTGACAAGGTTGACAAAGTTGTCACCGAAAAAATACGTGCTATAAATGATCAAAAATTACTTATAATTGAGCGAAAAACAAATTTCTAGTGTTCAGTAAAAAAGTGACAACATTGTCACCTTGTCTCTATACAAGTGACAACGTTGTCACCTTGTCTCTCTAAAAAGTGACAAAGTGACAACCGCTGTCTCACTTTGAGGTGACAATGGTGACAAAACCACTTGTATTGTCTCTTGTCACTTTTTTTTGTATTGTCACTTGGACATCCCTAGTCAACACCTTGATTATTAATTGACTCCGAGTAAATCTCGCGTTATGATAATATCATAATTTTTAATCGCATTAATGCGATTACAAATTATGATATTATCAAAATAGCATTAAATTTTAAAGTTTAAAAGAACAAATAAATTTTAAAAATACAAAAATTAAAATCGATGGCGCTATTAATTGAGAATCGCTTGAAATTTATTTCTTTTTTTAAGATGTGCCAAAATACCTAAATTTTCAATCCTCAGTGGGGAGAAAATTTAAAAAGTTGTAGAAAAAAAGTTTTTCCTTTTGAGATTACAACTAGCTGCCAAATGACAATACATAATTAACATTGAAACGAACTTTGTTCGCAAAAATGAGAATCACTTTTTGGGACAAGCAATTTTGCAAATTGTTTTTTGTTCATGAAAGTCTCTACATATGTTGCCCTAGGAAAAAATACCTTGGTAACCTGATGTCTTAAAGGGAAATTTGTCTTGGTCACATGAGACCATAGGAAAAATTACCGTACCCATAAATTTAACAAGTTACAATATTACTAGACTCAATAAAGTTATAACAGTATACTGGGATAAAAGTTACTCAAATAAAATAGGTTACTCAAATAATAATATTTCGAAAATTACGATTTTCGATGAAAATTTGGATAATTTTGGCGAAAAAATGGCATATTTTAGTGAAAAAAGTGAAAATCTAATGGAGGACGATTAGGATTTTTGAAAAAAATTTCAAAAATTTTGGACAAAAAAGGATGGATCATTAGATAAAATTTTTCATTTTTAGAGTTTCAGGGGCCAAATGACTACATTGCCCCCCCCCCTAACACCGCCATTGTCTACATTTTTTAAAAAGAATTAGGAAAAAGGAAATATTTTATCCGAGAAAATGCAATTTTACTGAAAAATCTCAAAAAAATGCACGAGTTTTTGCATCACACTGTCAACAAATCGAGAAGCAGCTAAATGTTTAATGTAAAATAAATTCTAATAAGAGAAAATTAGCGTCCTACTTCTAGGCCGATATAAATACCAGTCTTGAGGTAATGGTTGTCTAAATATGTATTTATAATCAAGTTAGAATTCTTTGAAAACAGGTGAAACACATTTTCTTGATTTGACATCCTACGCTCTCGATCTCGTGTACTCGAACAGGGGAAACATGTTTTCTTGATTTGACATCTTTTTTTGAATTTTTAAAGTGGTCTGAGTATTGAAACGAAAATTTTAATTAAATAATTTTTGAAAAATTCCACCGCCAATCGATAGAACACATCGAAAAACGGTAGTACCCCAATTTTCGTAAAAAATATATTCTTCATTTTCGAGGAAAATTGCCTCAAAGTTTGATCATTTTGCCTGATTTTCAGGGTATTTAATTTTTTGAAATTTTTAATCCTTTGGTTAAATTGGCTAATTTTTTGCACACGGGGTTTTTGCTATGGTGCTATTCTTTTTGGAATTTAATGAATCTATTCGTGTCAATCATCAAATAGCCTGAAAATCAGGCAAAACTTTGAATTAGATTTCCTCGAAAACGAAGAATTTGTTTTTACGCAAATTGGGGTACTACCGTTTTTCGATGCGCTCTATCGATTGGCGGTAGAATTTTTCAAAAATTCCTTAATTCAAATTTTCGTTTCAATACTCAGACCACTTTAAAAATTCAAAAAATATGTCTATAAAACGGGGTGATTGTCCGAGTAATTTGCAAAAAACCACATGTCAAAATCTTTTTTCTTCTTCGAGTTATGAATTTTTCTTAACCATCAGTATATACGCGGACACACTGTACGTACGACACAGAACTACGTTGTTTATATTTATGGTATGTTTTAATGTTAAAGCAATTTTCTTCTACGACATTCATGATTGTATGCAATTCAAAATAGTCAAGAATTAAATTTTGATTATACGTTTACTAAAAATGTCGGCGCAGAAATGTCAACGCAGATTTCCGCGAACAAGCAATGTCTTAAAGCAATTTTCTTCTACCACATTCATGATTGTATACAATTAAAAATATTCGAGAATTCAATTTTGATTATACGTTTACGGATAATGTCAACGCAGAGGTGTGATGTCAATGCAGAGGTCTGATTTCCGCGAACAAGCAAATTCTCGAAAGTCACAAGTTTATTTTTGTACGACTGGAAAAATTTTTGCCTAATTATTAAAAATTGATAACTTGAACATATGAGCTTTAACAAAAAAAATTCTTAAGCAGACAGTTTAATTTAGACTTGTTAATAGAACAATTTTCACCTGTACAAGATCGACAACAGTCATTTGATTTTGGTGACTAAAAATGTGTGGAGGAAATGCTTCCTACACACATTTTTTTCATCAAAATCAAGTGACTTTTCCCGATCTTATACAGGTGAAAATTTTTCTATTAACAAGTCTAAATTAAAACTGTATGCTTAAGATTTTTTCTCAAAGCTCATATTTTAAAAGGGACACACTGTCAACGGCTTCGGAAATGACGCATGTTTTATTCTTTCGAACTTTAAAAAGTGATGCTTTACAAAGCTGTTCGGGACCAAATTCTGAGCAACTTTAGTTCTCCGGAGTTTTTGAAAATCCGCTAATCTCATTGAGCTATGGTGCCATTGTGAGCGACAGGTGTATGTTTTCCAGAGCAAAAAACGACTATCAAGCATATCAAAAGTAGTGTTGTTGAAACTTGGAAATTCGAAATTGTTGACCAATTAATTGAGATAAAAAAATGCATAATTTAGCCGAGAAAGTCCATCCAGATTTTGACAATGATGAAGAAGTAGACGTAGTTTTTAAAAAGAAAAGTAGTATTTTTTTATAACTTAGCAAACATAAAATTCCCCCTTATGATTTAAAAAAATTTGAATTTTCGAGCAGGATGGATGGATGAATGGCGAAAAAAATTTTTGAGGTTGAGTGACTGTCACCCCCTTAACTATGCGACTGAGGGGGGGGGAGGAAGGGTGGATAAAGAAGAAAATATTGGATCGATCAATAATTTCCCGGCTTTTGAGTGTTAAGTCGAATCTTTACAAAAATGGCTCCTTCGAGCTTTTTCAGCAATATGGTGGAATGCACAGTACGATTTTTATAGAACTGAGCGCCCATTTTTGGCTTGTTCAAAAAGCCTGAATTTCAATAACATCGTGTTTATTGAAACGATTGGCACGACAGCATAAAATCCGCGATAATTCCAACAATTATTTCGGTAACGGTAGCATCCATATTCTCCAACTTTAGTTTTAGTTTTAAAAAAGTAGTTTCCATCCGGTTTACAAGCATACGTATATCTTCCCAGACTGTGTGCCCGGGAGCAACTGGCGGGGAGGCTTTGCTCCTTCATTTACAAATAAGCCATATATTGGATGGGCCAAAAAAAGTGGATTTTTGTGAATGTTTGGGATCCGAAAATGTATTGTTCTAAGAATGACTCCTCTGAGGGTAATTTTATGCGAGGGATCAATTGCGCGCATTTCCGAACCCTGCAAATGCTTCCCTGACCCTGATTCAGTGAAAAATTGGGTTTTGAAGCGAAATTCGTCGCTTTTCGCAATTTCAAAAATCCTTTTTTTTCACTGAATCAGGCCCAGGAAAACATTTTCAGGATTTGGGAATGCGCGCAATCAATTCCCCACATAAAATTACCCCTAGAAACATAAAATTACCCATAGAAAAATAAATTTTCGGGTCCCAAAAAATCACAAAAATCCACTTTTTTGGCCCACCCTGTATGATCTATAGCAGGGCTCGGAATGAGTCTTATTTCTAAGAAATGTTCTTATTTTGACCATCAGAATCTTAGTGATTTTTTAAGTTTCCTATAGAAAATCTTATTTTTGGGTCAAAAATATTAGTATTTTTTAATATTCTTATAGAAAATCTTATTTTTTGTCATTTTTTTCTTATTTACAATTTTTTTCATTTCGAGCCCTGATCTATAGCTTTCCGATGATCTATAATTTTTAGACGACCACTCATTTTTCTTCTTTCATCACTCCTAACACGTGGTATAAGCCCTGCACTTTTTGGAGATCACCAAAAAATCGCCTGTACACACGAATGCTGTCAATTTTTTAGCTGTTCTGATTCATGGCTTTGTAAAGATGCACTAATGACTGTTCACGATTGTAAACTTCATATCTGCCTCACGGCTTACCAGATTGATCTGATTAAAGAATATTGTTTTGAATACAGTGTTTATGGAAAAGTGTGAAAAAGGAGTCATTTTTGGGCTCAAAAAGTGGATCAAAGATTGATTATTTGACTCTAAAATTGGTGTAAAAATCGATTTTTGACTCAAAAAGGGCCCACAATCGATTTTTGCTATTTTTTGTCTCAAAAATGGGTCCAGAAACCGATTTTTAGCTCATGCGTGGACTCAAAAATTGCCCGAAATCGACTTTTTTCATCATTTTTAAAGCTATCGACATTGGTTGAGGAATCTGGCAATCGAATAGCTATGGAAATTATCAAGAATCCAAAGGCATGGGACAATTTTATCTCAGAATTGAAAGCAGCTACAGAATTTCATGAACAGAGAAGATTGTTATCCCATTTTCAAGAGGCCAAGGAAAATAAAGAACTTAAGACAGGTTGTCTGAAGGTTTTCGAAGATGAAGGTACCAAGCAAAAAAGTCATAGTCTCAGATTTTTTTCAATTGTAGCCTAAAAGTAACTTTATGATCCCAATATAAAAACTCTGCCTTCCAAAAATCCAAAACTTTTTCGTATCCGGAGATATGGTCCTTCAAAGTTGATACCTTGAGCGAAGAGCAAAAATTGGACCCATTTAGTTAAAACGCGACATCTCAGCCAATTTAAAAGATTTTCAAATACGGTCTTTTGTAATTTATTGATATGATATTGTAGTAAAATTTTGTAGAACATCACTTTTTGATCCGACATACTTCCAACGAGATTTGACGATTTTATTAAAATTTTGGTAGCTTTGTACAGGCTCCAATTTTACACAAAAACGGCTCTAGAAAATCGACGTTAATTTTGCCGTGAGGTTTGAAAGCTGATTTAGCAAGAAAAATACCAGTATTAATAAATAAATAAAAAATTTTAAAAATTTAGGTACCTGTTTTTGAGATATGGCTTTATGAAATTGCCATTCCGAGGAGGTCAAAAATTGAAAATTCTTTAGATTAGCAAAATTTGCCATAATTTATATATATTCGGAAAATTCATGGAAAATGGAGCATTTTTTGTTTTTACAGTAAATTCTGAATCGCTATCGTTGTCGAGATGATCGCGTTTAAAGTTGGGTATTTTTTGGTATTGGTTTAGAATTTGAATTCCCGCCAAAATTGAAAATCAGGGTTTTGGCGGGAATTCAAATTCTAAACCAATACCAAAAAATACCCAACTTTAAACGCGATTATCTCGACAACGATAGCGATTCAGAATTTACTGTAAAAACAAAAAATGCTCCATTTTCCATGAATTTTCCGAATATATATAAATTATGGCAAACTTCGCTAATCTAAAGAATTTTCAATTTTTGACCTCCTCGGAATGGCAATTTCATAAAGCCATATCTCAAAAACAGGTACCTGAATTTTTAAAATTTAAAATTTATTTATTAATACTGGTATTTTTCTTGCTAAATCAGCTTTCAAACCTCACGGCAAAATTAACGTCGATTTTCTAGAGCCGTTTTTGTGTAAAATTGGAGCCTGTACAAAGCTACCAAAATTTTGGTCGTAAAACGATTTTTACCTTTACAAATGTTTAAAATTGATTTTGTTTCGGAAGCACGCCGATAAAAAATGTCGGCAAACTTGTGGGTAGGTAAAAAATATGTAGTATTCAAATTGGCTGCTAAAGGCCTTGCCCATGTGTGTCTCTGATCTTTTTTTTAAATATGCAAACTTCTATTTGTAACTCTTAGAAATCTTTATTCATATAAGATAACCACATTGACATATATAAAAAATACTTAGTTTTTGAGAAAAGTTTTTTTGAAATGATATAAATTCTTATTATAATCAATATTTCTCTATTTTCCACAACTAACACATAGACAAACTTGATTGCACGGAGTACCTAGTCCAGCGCAATATCCTTTAAATAAAATTAAAAATAATTATATAAAAATTGAATTTTTTACCGTCGCAGTAGTTCAAATTAAGACAATTTGCAAAGCAACTTTGGTTTCCATTGCAACAAACAACATCCTTAGTCGTGAGTATAGTTGCCTTAGAAACCCAAAACAGAAATAAGGCTGTGATCGTCAATAGAATAATGGGTTTTAAATAATGAGAAGCCATCCTTAAATTGTATCGGATATCAAGCAACTTGCAAATATTTAACTACAGGGTGAGCCAGAAAAAGGGCAATTTTTATGATTTTTGGGAATACCAGACAGTTGCTCGACTCGGACACTTGATCGACCCGGACAGTTGGACGACCGGACACTTGGCCGACTGGACAATTGGTCGATCGGACACTTGGCCGACCAGGAACTTATTTATAACTTATATGACCACGCAGGGATATGTAAAATGGCTTTAGATTGGCGCCGAACGCCAATCTAAAGGCCCAGGTTCTATGTCTGATCATCTTTTTAGTGTAATTTTTTTAGTGTAATACCTTCCAATTTTAATCTTTTTCCAAATCTATACCCTCAGTTTTGATCATTTTTTGAAAAAACGAGTGGTCAAAATACAAAAATTCATATATTCGTATTCCCCATGTCGAAAAACCCCCAGATACCAAATTTCAGCTGATTTGGTAAGAATTTTGAAAATTCGAATATTTTACCCCTTAGGGAACCAAGGGGTGAAAAAACTCAAAATTTCAAAAAGTTCTCCCAATCGTCTGAGATTTGGTATCCGGGGTTTTTTCTATGAAAAGAGCATCTTATATAATTAAAACCTAACAAATTCTTTCAGATTCGTATTCGCCGTGTCAAAAAACCCTCGAGTACAAAAAACCAGCTAAATTGAAGTCATTTTACAGAATTCCAGAGGATTGATAATGCATCGTTTGATGACCAGACTACAAGATTCATTGATAATAAAATCACCCCATCACTTCATGACCAAACTCATGATCAGAGTTCAAGAATTGATAACAAAGGGCTTTTTCGCCTGCAATGAAGCTTTTTTTAAATAAAGTTTTTCACCAAAATTGTCCAATTTTTTCCGTTTTTCAACAAAAAATTTCCAAATTTGACATTTTTTAAACCAAAAATTAGTCATTTTCTGATCATTTTCAGCATATAAATAAGCATTTTTCAAAAATTTTTCGCCTGCGGCACTGGTTTTGCGTTAATCAAAGATTTTTATACAATTTTTTGTCGAAAATTTGTGAGCGTTTTCAGGTTAAAATAGGTGTTTTCCATCGAAAAACAGGCGAGTTAAGATGATTTTTGAAATTTTTTTTAAAACTCGAAAAAATTGTCTTGGTCTCCCCCCTCTCAATGATGTACGCAGAGGGGGCACGTCCTGAAAATCGAAAAAAAATCACACATCGCTATAAAATATACGTAGAGGGCTAACACCCCGGAAACATGCACAAAATATGCGTCACGATCCATGACCACCGATCAAAAAATAGAGGGGACCCCTCACTTGGCCGGCCGAAGCCTCCCTCAAACGAGGGGTCCCTCTCGAGTGAGGGTGTCCCCTATTATGATTTTTTAACAAAAAGGAGCCAAACCTTTCAAGAAGTCGAACCTCAGTACAGTGCTAACTAGATGTCTGATCGAAAAACGGACTTCAAATTCGTGCTCAATGACCCCAAAAATGGGTGGGGGGGGGCGGATTCTTAATTCGGATTCTGAATCTGGATTCGGATTCTGAATTTGAATTCTGAATCATGATTCTGAATTGGGGTTCTGAATCTGGAATCAGAATCTGAATTGGGATTCTGAATCCGGATTCAGAATCCCAATTCAGAATCCAGATTCAGAATCCGAATTAAGAATCCAGATTCAAAATCCAGATTCAGAATCCCAATTCAGAATCCGGATTCAGAATCCGAATCCAGATTCAGAATCCGAATATAGAATCCGACGTCAGAATCTGAATCAAGAATCCGGATTCAGAATTCAGATTCCAAATCAGGATTCTGAATCCAGAATCCAGATTCATTTTCAGAATCCGAATCCTCGGAGATGCTCAGAAGCACTTGGAAGCGCTCGAAAGACTCGGAAACGCTGGAAGTACTCGGAGGCGATCTAAAGACTCGGAAGCACTCGAGAGCGAGGCTGATCCCATGCGCCGATAAAGCTAGAACTCCAGGTACTTTATGAAACAGGTGAAATAAATTCAACTTTTCAAAAATTTTATGATCATTTCCAACATTTTATTCATCTTTATTTTAGGCTTTTTTTTAATTTTGTAAAATTTGAAAAATTTTTCATTTCTTCCTTAATTTTGTTTTCTTCTCTTCATGTATATTTTGAAATTTCTCCATATTGCTTCTTTCTTATCGTCTGTTGTTGTGGTTATTAAAGGAATATATTTATTTGTTATAGGATCAATCCAGAAAGAGATTTCCTAATAAGATAAAGAGGTGCTGCTAAAAGGGGTTAATGTGGGAGTTAGCATTTTTTAAATTTCTTGTTGCATATTTTTGATATCAAATCCTCGTGTTTTGACATGGAGAATCTATTGGAACAGATCTCGTACCGCCAAAAGGTCAACTTATAGTGTAGTTTGAAGAAATCAGCTATGAAACCCTGTGCTAAAAGGGGTTAATGTGTTTTCGTAAGGAAGGACCCCATGGATCGATTTTTTGGGGTCGGAAAATGATTGTTTTGTTTGGTATCTCAAAAGTCCGGGCATAAATCGCCGATTACTAAAAACAAAAAATTTCAGGTTGTAACTTTATTTTCACAGTTTTTTTATTTTGTCATATGCAGGGTTGGGATCTCCGAATTTATCCGGATAAACCCGAATTTATCAAGATTTCCCCGGAGGAATTATGAGGAAATCTTTTTTTGGCTGGGGAAATCTTTCTATGCGATATTTTTAGCTTGGAATCGAACCTGAGAGAAATTGCTAGGAGTTGAAATTTTTTGTCTTTAGTAATCGGCAATTTATGCCCGAACTTTTGGCATACTGAACAAAAAAAATCATTTTCTGACCCCAAAAAATCGATCAATGGGATCCATCCTTACAAAAACACATTAACCCCTTTTAGGACAGAGTTCCATAGGTAATTTCTTCAAACTATACTATTAGTTGACCTTTTGGCGGTACGAGAACTGTTCCCATGGATTCTCCGTGTCAAAAAACGGGGATTTAGTATCAAAAATACGCAACAAGACTTTAAAAAAATGCTAACTCCCACATTAATTCCTTTTAGTAATTTTAACTCTAACTTCTATAGCTAACCCTTTTTAACAGTACCCAAGATACAGGAAGGCCCAAAAAATGAGAATTTTGTGAGTTTTTGTGTCAAAAAAAATTCAAAATGATCCTATAGGGGATATATATGAGAAATAGATTGCACACATTGCCAGATCCTGAGAAGCGCTCGGGAGTCTTCCACTCATCTCTTTTTCTCCCCTCCGAGCGCATTAGCGCACAGCCCCTGGTACTTCATAAAAAATCAGATTTTTGCGATTTTTAAATGAAATTTTTAATCAAATTTATGATTTCTAGATGAGGGAAGCGTTTACATTAACTGGCAATATGCGCAATCGATTTCATTCATATAAAACCCCTATATTTTTATTTTGAATCAAAATTTTTTTTTTGAGAAACTTGTCCCAAAAAAATCCTAAAATTCTTATTCTTTGGGCTACAGTGTATATTTTTTCTCGAAAATTACTTACTCCATTGCCAAAACCGCCAACATCTTGAATGGAGATATTTGCTAAAATTCGAACTTCACCGTTTTGGATAGCATCTTCTGGAATTCGACGATAATTTTCTGATGTCAAAAATGGAGTTTTATTTCTTAAAGTATCAAGAAGATCCTTAACACTATTTTTGCCTGTAACCAACATTCCCCAACCTAAAACATGTATAAAATATAAATAAATTAAAAGAACAGAGTGTCCGAGCATATCCGCAGGATAAGAAAGCTCGAGATCTCAAAACCAAAAAAAACAACGTTCTTTTGCAACTTTCTAATTCTATCACCCCATTTTATGAGTACATATTTCAAGAGCCGGGGGCCAAGCACTAACGCGCTCACGGTTTCTCCGAGCGGCACTCCCCCAGCGACGCTCCCAATTAACCCCTTAGTGCCGACTATATGAAATACGCATACGCACTTTCTGACGAAAAAAATTTTATTTTTGGAATAAGAAAATTTTTCCGATTCTAAGGAGCCCGGTTTTATGGTTGTAGGTTTTGAATTTGTCCCATATATGGGACAGCGGCATTTCGAGTACTCATATTTTTGGTCCTAAATTTTCTTAAGAATTTGCTCCAAATTTTTGTTAGAATAGTAAAAATCATCATTATTTTACTATTCTAGCAAAAATTTGAAGCAAATTCTTAAAGGAGGAGTAACATTCAGGGACTAATCTCGGTCGAAAATTTTTGTACCAAAACAGCCTATATAGGCCTAAAATCATGCGAAAAATCGATTGCGCGCATTCCCGAAGCGTGAATGCTTTCTCAGGGAAATAGATGTGTGTATTGAAGCGAAAATCGTAAAATTTTCAAATTTCTCTCTCAAAATTATATTTCAATGGGGTAATTTCATGCGGGGAATCGATTACGCGCATTCTCAAAGCTTGAGAACGCTTCCCTGACCCTGATTCAGGGTAAATTAATAGATTTTGAATTTTCGCTTCAATACACACTCTTATTTCCCCGAATTAGGGTCAGGAAAGCGTTTTCAAGCTTCGAGAATGCGCGCAATCGATTTTTCGCATGAAATTACCCTCTGAAATATAATTTTGAGAGAAATTTGAAAATTTTTCGATTTTCGCTTTAATACACACATCTATTTCCCTGAATCAGGGTCAAAGAAGCATTTTCACTCTTCGGGAATGCGCGCAATCGATTTTTCGCATGAGTTTAGGCCTATATAGGCTGTTTTGGCCTATATAACAAAAAAATTTTTGACCGAGATTAGTCCCTAAATGTTACCCCTCCTTTAAGAAAATTTGGGACTTTGATAATAAAAAAAAGGGTAAATATGTCAAAAAACCGTTTTTTGCCTATTTCTAAGGCTTCTTGAAGTCTAAATTAAAAACGGACAGCACCTTCCTGTAGCAAAGTGGGGTCGAATCGATTGCCGTCGTTATTTTACGGTGAAAAAATTGTCTTAGGGATGTTTTGGCAAAATCCAACCTAAAACATGTATAAAATATAAATAAATTAAAAGAACAGAGTGCCCGAGCTTAGGCCTAAGCCTAATTGGGACCCGTTTGGCGTGTTCGGCGCCCCGTTTGGGGCTCCGTTCGGCGCAGTCGTACTTTTACAAATTGCCCTTTTGCAGGACCAACAGGGAATTTTCAAATATATAAAAATTTAGAAATCCAATTTATATTGGAGGAGATATAGAGCTTTCAAAATCTTGTTCCATATATGGGACAGCCGGCACTAAGGGGTTAAAAATGTAACAATTTTTTTAATTTTTGAAAGTTTTACACATATGTAAATTTACGAAGTTTAAACAAATTCTGTTTCGATCCCTTCCTACGGTCAAAATTCAAAAATTCCTTCGAATTCGTGTCCCATATACTCGAAACCCCCCCCCCCCCCCCCCCCCCCCCTGAGTATAAAAAATCAGCCGATTTGGAGAACTTTTTGAAAATTCAAAATTTTCGCCTTGGTCCCCCAAGGTAGGGAGGTTCACGTTAGATTAAGGCGGGGGTGAAAAGAAGGGACTATTTTATGAAAAAAAATTTTTCATTTTTAGGGGTAATTTTATGCGGGGAATTGATTGCGCGCATTCCCGAGGCGTGAAAATGCTTGCTTGACCCTGATTCAGGGAAAAAATTGAATTTTTGAAGCGAAAATCAAACATTTTCGAATTTTTATGAGAAAACCGTCGATTCTTAGGTTTTTCTAGGCGGGGAATCGATTGCGCGCATTCCCGAATCATGAAAACGCTTCCTTGACCCTGATTCAGGGAAGGAATCGGTGTATTGAAGCGAAAATCAAACATTTCCATTGCAATCGATTCTTCGCCTAGAAAAATCTAAGAATCGTTTTCTCATAAAAATTCGAAAATGTTTTATTTTCGCTTCAAAAATCCAATTTCGGAAATGTTTGATTTTCGCTTCAATACACCGATTCCTTCCCTAAATCAGGGTCAAGGAAGCATTTTCACGCTTCGGGAATGCGCGCAATCGATTTCTCGCATGATTTTACCCCTATATAGGCTGTTTTGGCAAAAAAATTTTTTTCGGAGAATAATTTCTATGCGCAAAATCGATTGCGCGCATTTAGGATGAAAATAGCAGTTTTTGATTCAAAAAACGAACTTTTTCTCTTGAATCAGGGTCAAGGAAGCGTTTTCACTCTTCGAAAATGTGCGTAATCGATTTTTCACCCAGAAATTACCCTAGGTCGCCAGTCGTGTACAGGAAGTTTTCGCTTTTCTGTCTACAAACACTACAGACGGACATTTGTGAGTTCGTATTTCCGACTAGACGATTTCCCTTCCATATCTCATCCTGGTCACCATTGTTGTGATCATCCAGCGTGCTGATCACAAACTAAGGTTCCTCTTAGATTTTCACGCTAAATATTCAAGGGCAAAATCTTTTGTTCGCAAGGGGGAACTGAACCCTTGCTAGTTCCAGTGATGCCGAACTCCTTGTCAGCGCATCGGACCACTACACCATGCCGGTCACTAAATGATTCGTATTGAATTTCGACCTTGTAGTAGTGCCAACCGCAACAATTTTAGAGAAAATTAGGTATTCTATTAAAAAAATACCATCTAAATAGTCATCATATTTCTTATTTGGATAAACATAACGAGGTACATACCATTTAGGCCCAGGAATTCTATTAACTTCAGTTCTTTGTGCCATACAACCTGTCATAACTTTTTTATTCGCTAAAAGAAAAGAACAATAGAAGTTGTACAAGGTGGCCCATAAAAAAGTGGCTTTTTGCGATTTTTTGGGATCCAGTTTATACGGTTTTTCTTCATAACAGAAATTTTTTCGCAAAAAGTGATGTTCTACAAAGTTGTCCGTCGTGATCTCAGAAACAACTTTGTAGAACATCACTTTTTGTGAAAAAATTTCTGTTATGAAGAAAATCCTTATGAACCAGGACCCAAAAAATCACAAAAAGCCACTTTTTATTGGGCCACCCTGTAATTCTTTTTTGCTTACTCGAAGAAAGATTACACATCCGTTCAAGGCCATTTATATTTATAACTGTGTCACTATCAGCTTTTACTAAGCAGTTTGCATTCGGACAATATTCAACAAAATATTTGAAGAAGCCATAATTTTTCACAGATTGATTTAGATAGTGATCATCAAAGTTTAATAGCAAAATATCGCCGTATTTCTGCTTCTCTTCGATTATACTGTTTCTTATTACTTGGTTCTAAACAATTGTATTAGGTTCACAGTTGCACAGACCCCGGTCCAAAATGTTTGTTTTTATGACCCACCCCTCCGCAGTTTGGCGACCTTTTTTAGATCTTCTAAAAAATCGGTCCCTAGCGCCGGGGACCGATGACCTATCCCCTTCCGCCCCATGACCTACCCCCCTCCCCACCTCATGACCCACCCCTCCCTACCCCATGATCTACCCCCGGTCGAATTTTACCGGGGGTACCGGGGATGTGCAACTGTATAGGTTTGTATGTTGCTTTCTGTTGCAGCGCTCTGCGTGGAATGTCTTTTTACTGATATGTTAATTAAGTACAAATAGTGCCACATGAGCGGGGAGGGAGGAGATATTGACTCATTGTGTAGCCCTAATATTTGTTTAAAATACATTGGTATTTCCAATCAGGAAAATAAGCGGCACTTGTGGGCTTCTATATCTTCCCCAATTATTTCGAATCCATTCTCGCTCTGTAAATTCAGTTGTCCTCGTCTTAATGCCAACTAATAAATCTGTATCATGAGTACAACCATATATAGGAAGTTCTTTGAGTAAATTGGACTCATCCAACGGTTTTGTATTATCATATCCTTTGGGGAAAAAATAATCGTTTGGCTCTTCCTAAATTTTTATCAACCTTTTTTCGTACAGTTCTTTTCACGAGGGTAAAGCGGCGTTTACAATGGTGACGAAAAGTGTAACTGCGACTGAAACGAAAAAGTGAGACGATTCGTAACAGTCACACTGTGTTCTGTTTACAACAAAATCGTCTACAGTGTGACGAAGAGTGCGACCGTGACTGTTACGAATTCTTAACACTTTTTTATAATCTTCTCTTTTCAGCATGTTTTCAACAATGTTTATAATAATTTCTTTTATTAAACAATTTGGAACCTTTTGCCCCTTAGGTCAGAATTTTTTGGCCCCTATGTCAGTATGAAGACCCCTTACAAGGGAACCACCAGATTGGAAAGATGCGAATTTTTTCCAAAATTAGCTAAAACTGTTCCTTATGGCCTAAAATAGCAGGGAAAAATCGAATTTTGTGCTATTGAAATCGATTTTGAAGGTATTTTGGACAATCAAAATGAAAAAAATGCCAAAAATAGCGTTTTCATTGAAATCAAGGGCCCCCTTTATTTGACTTCTTTCGTCGAAATTTCGACATTTTTCACCATTTTTGGCTATGGCGAACATTTTCTGATAGTTTTTAGAAAAAGTTGAACATTTTTGAAAAAATTGATTTTTTAGACCCCATGGATGGACAAAATGCATAAAAAGTAAAACAAACCCCTATTTTAGAGTAAAATTAGCAATTTTTTATCACATTCAGTTCGAAATGAAGGTTTTAGTATTTTTTACTCGCGAAAATCGTGTTTTTCGACCCCGAAAACTCCCAGAAACATGTTTTTAGCGAAATTTGAGGACTTCCAATTTTTTGGAAATTTTGACTTGGGATACCATGGGGTCAAAAAATCGAAAAAATTGTTTCCTCCTATTCGAGCGAACAATACCTCAAAAAATTCGTCAGAAAATTCTGAACGATCTGTGAAAAAATTTTCGAAAAAAATCAAAATTCGCATTTTTCCAAAAAAAAAACCGACAAATAAAGACTATCTGGGAAAAAATCAAGTTTTTATATCTTTTCCCGAAGTCAAAATCAAAAAGCGACCATAATATCAGATAGCTCGCGTCACAAGCTACACGAATAAAAAAGATCATCGAAAACGGATGCGTTTTCGCCGAGATATCCTCAACTTACTGGATAAAAACCCCATATTTATATCATAAAATAGACCTGTTTTGAAACGCTTTTTTAGAGATGAAAATGAAGTTTTCAAATTTTCTATTTGTCATTTTCGGACTCCTCACATCAAAAATGGGGTATTATAGTCAAATATGAAATTGCAATTCAACGCAGTATACTTCGTGCACCGTTCCTTTAAAAATGGCAATTTTCAACAATTTCTGTTTTTGTCCAAAATTTTGGGAAAAATCTAAGGGGGATCAAGGTAAATTCTCATTTCCGCTCGATTTCGGGACTCTCGGCGAACAAATTCCCGATTCGAAAATTTCCGTTCCCGATTGCTTGCTTTCCCGTTCCCAACCCTAATCATTACTTTTGCCCCCTATGACTTTGCATGTAAATTTTTTTAAATTGGCAAAAAATTGATTTTTTACAATATGTATATCGTTTGTTGGTCATAACTTTTTTTACAGTAAGCGATTAAACATCTAGAAAAAAATTTTTAAAAATAGAGCAGAAATTCCGCTACAACTTTGAAGTACATCACTTTTCATCATATATCGACAGATAGGGTTGAAAAAAGGCTTCTTATTCCAACGTTTCTGAAAAACAAATCACGTTACTGAAAACATAAACGTGACTATAGAAAGACCCACCCCCTCCCCAAATCGAAAAAATCAACATTTCAACAAACAATAACTCAACATATAAAATTCACACAACACATCTCACAACTTACTCACAGAAACTCAAATCACAAAATATACACAACACAGCACACTCACACAACAAACACACAACATTGAGTCACGTTACTGAATAAATACAGGGTGTTTCATAAAAAACCGTACTTTTCAAAAATTCGGTTGTGCAAAATTTTTTTGCTTCAAGCGTGATTCGAACCAGGGACCTTTGTGACACATAAGCCGCCGAGTTGTCACTGCACCACCGAGTATGATCTTGAACACACGTTTTTTCAAACCAAGTGCTAGTTAAAAAATATCGAAAAAAATCTATATTTTCCCTGAATCAGGGTCAGGGAAGCATTTTCAATTTTCGGCGATGCGCGCAATCGATTTCTCGCATGATTTTACCCCTAAAAATTCAAAAATTTTGTCATACAACCGTATTTTTGAAAAGTACGGTTTTTTTGAAACACCCTGTAAACGTGACTATAGAAAACCCCCAAAAATCGAAAAATTTCAATCGACTCCAAAACCTTCAATAGCAAACCAAAAATGTAAATGGATTTATAGTTTTTTAATGCACCCCTTGCAGGAGAAAAAACCCGACAACACCCTCCTCTTTTTGTTTGTTTTTAAAAAATAAAATTTTTTTGAATTTTGACTACAAGGAAAAATAGTTTTTAGGTGCACGTAAATTTTACGTATACGTAAAATATTTTTAAAATTTTGAAAACACACCTCCTCGTTTCTATTGGCACAAGGCACACAAGTGCACATTTGATTGCATGGCATTCCATGACTAATGCAATAGCCTTAAAATATTTACATGTCATTTAGGGTCGCCACAATAATGGCACAAGCCATCGTACGAAAGTACGACGACCCCACAAGCTATCGTACGAAGTCATCGTACGATCGTAAAATTAACGTAAAAGTACGACGAAATCGCCACAAGCTGTCGTACGACGAAATTCGTACGATAGCTTGTGGCCATTTCGTCCGTCGTACGAGTGTATTTTGTATTTTACACTCGTACGATGACTTCGTACGATAGCTTGTGCCGTTGCTTGTGGTAGTGTGATAGCTTGTGGCGACCCTTAGTATAAAGATTTTCTAAATGTCTTACCATTGCAGTATTTAAGACTGATGCATCTCAGAAAGCACGTAGAATTTTCGGAGCAACATGTTACATCTTTACTAGAATAATTTTCATTTGCGATAAAAGTAGAATAAATCGCCCAAAAAATCAAAAACATGGTTGTTATAAATAATGGTAAGACTTTTCGTCTTACTTTTGCTACGAGATACATTTTTCACTGGTGACTTCAAAGATATGTTCTTGAATTATAACTAAAACCTTATATTTGCTGATTGAAGTAATAAAATTTAAATAATAAAAAATCAAAAAGCAATGGTCAATTAAGATCCGCTATATAAAAATCTTTGATCAGTAATTTTTATCTGTTTTTGGACAAAGCAAAAAGTTTGAAACGTCCGACGTTTAGGATGTCGTTGCATCTAAACGTCGACGGCGTCGACAAACCACGGCTGTCGAAAGTTGCAAAAAAATGGGGGCAGTGGAAAAAACGTGATAAAACTGTTTATCACGTTGCTAATAACACATTTTAATCGAAATTTTCGAAAATTGCAACAGGACACATTTTTTGACTTTTTGAAAATTTGTCTAAGTCCTGAAAAAAAGCCGTTTTCTATAGTTGAAAAACAACAAATGTAATATCTCCTCGAAGACTAAATAGAATTGTTTAATTCTTTTTTTAAAAATATTTACACGTTCTAAATTATATAAATAAAAAAGATTTTTTTGTGAAAAATAAATTCTTAAATTTTTTAAAACCGTTTGAAGTTTTGACTTAGTGTGAAAAAGTGCGAAACTTAAAACGTTTTGAGCGCTCTATGGTTTAAGCCATTTTCAGAGATCCTGGTGTCAAAATTCTCATAAGAGCCTGTAGAAAAAAAGTATGGTTCGCTTTTTCCGTAAAAGTTTCAAAAAATTCATTTTTTTTTACCTTTTTTCGAAATTTTATGACTTTTTGAGCATTTTTGACAAGTTTTTCAAATTTTTCTTCTGCGCAGGAAAAAAGCGAACCATACTTTTTTCTGCAAGGGATCTTATGAGGATTTTGACACCAAGATCTCTGAAAATGGCTTAAACCATAATAAAGCTCTCAAAACTTTTAAAGCTGAATTTTTTGCACTTTTTTCACTTTTTGTATGAAAACAATCAAAGGATAATTTCAAATCCGGAAAAAAACGAAGGCAATCGATTCCTCAACCCCGATTTACTGTAGAAAAGTGCCGTCGTTTTTTAATTTTGGCTCGAAGAAAAATAGAAATAGGCTAAAAACGCTTTTTGACCTAAAAAACTAACAGGCCAAAAAATTAAAGTTTTTTGAGACCGGAATAATTTTTTTCACTTTCTTTGCACTTTTCCACTGTTTTTGAACATGGGGAACACGATAAAAAAGTTTTCATTAAAAAATTCGAAACTTTGAAATTTTCGATTTTCAGCCCCTTGGTCCCCAAGGTGATTTTTTTTAAATTTTGAAAAAAATTTTGTTGTCCGCTGCCAAAAATAATTAGAAATTGTTCGGCATCATCAAAAATGGTGAAAAATATCATTTTCCGATGTTTTTCCAACTGACCCCATTTTTTTGCAACTTTCGACACCCGTGACAAACGTCATTGGACACTCCTGTATGAAGCCCGGGGGGGGGGGTACGTTATTTAAGCATATTCTGTACACAAGTTTAAAATATACAAAAGGTAATGCATTATTATAAAAAGAAATAGCGACCAAACATTCGTGCTGATAAGGAAAATTTTTGTCCTTAAGATCTCAAAAATTTTCCGTTCCGTTTAATAGCTTCTTCTCTTCGCTTATCAAGAATTTAAATGTGTGACTTGACCCTTATAATTTGTATAAATGATTGAGAGATATCAAAAAGTTGAGTTTGTAAAGTTTCTCCAACAAGCCCCAGAAGTTATTGGGCTAGCATAAGTTGTTGCAGCCCATAAAATATTTCGAAAATCGGCATTTTTCGCTCGTTTTCGGTGAAATTGTTTTAGTAGTGGGTAAGAGTGTACGCTGAATACGATCCAATCGGTCTTTTTGAGCGAAACTCATGTTTTCGTTTCAAATACAGACTTTTAAACAAAATCGGGGTTTTTCAATGTTGCAACCTAATTTTAAAATGTTGACATCTGGCTATATATGTCGATTTTTGACCAAATTGTACTAGGGTTTTTCTAGGCGGGAAATCGATTGGGCACATTGCCAACGCATGAAAATGCTTGTCTGACCCTGATTCAGGGACAATACCAGTTTGACCCATTTTATGGGCTCTTCGTAGGGGCACCTTCAGTGGTTAAAATCAAAAAATTCCTTCAGATTTTAGCTCCCCATGTCAAAAAACCCCCGGGTACAACAAACAGATGGGATGGGAGGTTTTGCCACATCCTCCATATTCTCCAGATCTTGCACCAACTGATTTTAAAGCTTTTCGATCTCTACAAAACTGGCTTAATGGAAAAACATTCCAGACAGAAGACGAAGTTAGACGTCATTAAAGAGTGGATGGATAGTAAGTCAGTAGGTTTTTGGGTGAAAGGAATAGCCGATCTGCCAAATCGTTGGGCATTGGTTCAAGAATATGAAGGAGACTATTTTCCCGATGAGTAAAACCCGTTTTTAAACCGTTATGTTTTGTTCGTGTTGAAAGAAATCATATTTTTCAAAAACGGAACGAACTTTCTGAACAAACTAATATTTAATAAATTCTATTGACTTCCTAAAGGACACTGAATACATACGCACACTTGATTGCAAGGTGTCGATGGGCCAATACAATACCCTTAAAATGTACAATTAAAAAAAATTTAAATATCCGATTATAATTTTTTACCATCGCAGTAATTAGAATTTAAACAGCTTGTAAAGCAACTTGAGTTTCCACCGCAGCATATAACGTCTTTTTGCGGATGTTTGAATAGAGCTGCATTTGTATAGCATAAAAATGAGATAGCAATCAACAGCAAAATACAAGCTTTAATGCAATGAATCATCAATGCCATCATATACTTTTATCAATACTTCTCAAAATCACAAATCTCTAAAAATTTTAAAATGATCAAAAATCGATAAAAATATTGGGTTGATCAATAATTGTACGGCTTTTGTGGTTGCGCCTAATCTTTGCGAAATTGACTCCCAAGAGCTTTTTCTAGGTCAGGAATCGATTGCGCGCCTTGGCATAGCCTAGCCTAGCATTGGCCTTAGCCTTGTCCCTAACCTTGGCTGTATATTAGCCTTGGCCCTAGCCTAGCCTAGCCTTGCCCTAGCCTAGTCTGGCCTTGGCTTTAGCCTAGGCTCTAGCTTAGCCTAGCCTTGGCCTTGGCCCTAGACTAGCCTTACAAGGGAAGGTTTTGAATTGATAGTCCAAAACCTATATAAAAACCTAGCTAGAATTAAAGATCATAGTCGATTTCATTTTTAAAATTCAAAAATTATCGGCAACGGGTCACTTATATGTACTCAAAAATGCGATTCAAGATCAAAAAATAGCGTTTTTTAGCTTTTCCATTGAAATCAGGGGGGTCCAAAAACACCTTTATCTGACTTCTTTCGTCGAAATTTCGACATTTTCCACCGTTTTTGGCTATGGCGAACATTTTCTAAGTGTTTTTAGACAAAGTTGAAAATTTTT
>OZJO01026076.1:0-46249 GCA_900406225.1 Acrobeloides nanus | reverse complement strand
AATTGAGACAATAAATGCATTTATAATGTATAAAATCGTTAGTTTTTTCCATGCATCGATAGGTGATAAAAAATTTTGTAGAATAAACAAGAGTTTTTAAGCAAAAAATGATCCGAAAATTGAAAATTTTGGCTAAAAATGGTCAAATTTCAATGAAAAAATCATTTAAAAACGATCGATTTTGCCCAATTTTCGATGAAAAAAGACATTGCGGGATTATTCAATTTGCGGGGCGCTGTTTTTTCTTAAAAAATGATACGGGCACACGCGCAGCCTTATTCAAAATTTTTAAATTGTGTAATTTCGCGCTTTTTGCTTTTCGTTTCAATGTACACGTGACCTGATTCAATCAAAAGTTCTGTGGTAGTCAAAAAAAAATTTCAACTATACTAAAATCTGATTTTTGAAGTAAAAAAATGTTCGTGGCATCCCTGTATATCCTTTGTTTGTAAAAAATTAAATTGTTGAAAAAATGCAAAAAAAAACTTTTTCGTGCAATAGGACCGAATTCATATAACTGATTTTGCGAACTTTTTTTCACGAACGCACAAATTACCTATTTATTCTTTCTCACAATTTGCATAAATCCGTGATCTCAAAAATCAGATTTGGCACTGAAAAATCAGCATTTTGCCAGATTTGAAATCTCAAAATCAGCATTTTGAAATTCCATTAAAAATATCCTGTGAAAATAATCCTCTTTTTAAACAGGCTCTAGGACGTTTGCCAACAGACTTTTGCCAACGAAAAAAGCGTTGGCAAAAGTCCGCTTTTTCGATATGGCAAAAGTCTGTTGGCAAACGTCCTAGAGCCTTTTAAGCATAGGTGATATGAAAAAACACAATTTTGAAAAAATCGATTTTCCGAAAAATTATAAGACTTTCCGAATTTCACGTCATTTCGAAAAAAATTACGGGGGGGGGGAACAATGGTGCAAAATTGGACGTCAAAAATTACGATGGGGAGTCGATTCTTTAGATTTTCGAAAATGGCCATAAAATCAACGGAAAGACTCCACCATGCCCCACCATTTCCCCGGTCGTTTATGTTTCGAAACTTTTTTATGTTTTTGAGGATTTCTCCGGAAATACAAAGCCAATCCTGATACAGTCGGCGCTAGATAAACCGACACACCTCCAGGGGTCGGTTTATTTAATTTTTGGGAGGTGACGGTTTATCGATATTTAAAAAAATAAAATTTCATTACAAAAAATGATTTCAAATACAAAAATAGATTTAAGTTGCATTTTCAATCAATATCACGCTTTCTTCGGCTGGGTAAGATAAGTATTAAAGTAAAAAGCGAAAACAAACTGAGCTCTAGTTTCTTATCTGATTCGATATAATCGGATGGTTCAATTCCTGCTTCGATTTCTCCTCTAAGATCTAACTCTCGCCAAGCTTTAATTCTTCCATTCCGATGTCATTGACTTAAAACATGCATGCTTAAGCATCTGGGATTTCTATTATGACCAATTACGAGCAGTGGCAACTTTTCCGATCCGTCCATGTTCTAGATATCTGGCCGTCGTCTGTTCTTGTACTTTTGACGTCTTCTATGATCTTGGGCTTCTTTTCGAGAGAAATCGGTGTATGTTTTGTTCCTTTCATTTTTGCTATAAAACATGGAAAAGTTAAAATTATTCTAATGTCAGACATTTTAAAATAATTATGCAATATCTTAGCAACCAGAAAGAGTTATGGTGTCATTCGATTGCTGCGAAATCCAGTTTTCTAACGACACCAAAACTATCAGAATTGGCATTGTATTTCCGGAGAAATCCTCAAAAATATATAAAAGTTTCGAAATGTCAAGTTTCGAAACATCAAACGACCATTCCCCTCCCCCATCCAAAGCCCCATCGTAATTTTTGACAAGGAACATTTTTCGCGTTGACGCGAAATTCTGAAGGTCTCATGGTTTTTCGGAAAATATATTTTTTCAAAATTGAATATTGTCTTGAAAATTGCCCCTTCCCATAAAAAATTCCGTCAAATTGACCACGTGAAAATATTTCGTGAAAAATGTCACTGTGAAAATTTCTCATGTCCCGTAACTTTAGCCCTCCCCCTAGTACTCTAATGCTCCCATTGACAATTTATCGAAACGTTACGTTGTGAATTTTCCTGTTTTTCACAATCTTTTTGTTACGACTTTCCAATCATTGTTTCGTTTTAAGTTTGTTTTTTATTTATTTTTTTGCTTTTAGGCCGAATTCGAACCAACTATAAAATTTCCGCAAGAAAATATGGCTAAGAACTTGAAACTCCTAAATCTTCGGCAAATTTTCAAAAAGCATGGGCTTAGTGCTTATGTACTTCCAAGGACGGATCCTCACCAAAGTGAATATTTGTGCGAGCGTGATGAACGAGTGAAATTTATTTCCGGTTTTTCTGGCTCTAACGCCTATACTATTATTACGGAAGAAAAGGCGTTGCTGTGGACGGATGGAAGATATTTTCTTCAGGTCGTTTGAATCAATTTCAATCGTGAAAATTTGGGCTTTTCAGGCTGAAAAAGAATTTGAAGAAGGCTGGTCCCTGATGAAAGAAGCCGTTGCCGAAACTATAAGCCCTTTGGATTGGCTAATTGAACATATTCCACTTAATTCAAATATTGGTTTTGATCCCCAGCTTTTTGGATATGGTAATTTTATCTACCACATTCTTTAATGTTAACCATTTTTAGCTAACGGAGCACAAATGGTAGAATCGCTAAATCGTGTCTCAATCAAAGCTTTGCCAATAAATCAGAATCTGGTAGATGAAATTTGGACTGACCGCCCGAAGGAGAATTATGAAAAATTAATTGCGTTGAAAAGCGAAGAACATGGAGAGGATTCTCTGAAGAAAATAGAACGTGTGCGCGAAAAATTGGTTAAGAAAAAATGTGACACTATTATTTTGACGATGTTGGATGATATAGCATGCAAGTTAAATTAGGCCAGTTACATACGCGTGTTGGGGATTGGTCCCTCCAAAAATAATGGCTTATCCAGGAGGAGGCAGCTCTCGCAATCAAAAAATGAAAAATTTTTTTAAATGATTTTTATACAGGAGGAGGCAAAAGTTCTGACCTAGGCGATAAAAGTCCTAACCCAAGGAGCAAAGTCCTAAAAAATAGTCATAAAAAATTTTTATTTAAGTTTTTGTTATCCGAAATTGCAAAAAAAAGTTTTTCCTTTATATTCGAGCAACAAATTTAAAAAAGAATTATTAAAAAACCTCACTTCCTTAAAAAATGATTTTACTTTAAACTATGCGTTCAGACTTTCTGAACACATGTGTACCCGTTAAAGTAACGAAACGTGCCTAATTTTTAAGCACTCTAAAAAATCTCCGTTTTAGGGCTCTTAAATATCCGTGGTTTTGACATTCCATTTAACCCAACGGTCATTTCTTATGTGGTTATCACTTCAGATGAAGTGCTATTTTTTATCGAAGACAAGAAATTAACGCCAGAACTTTATGAGCATTTGTCGCACGTGAAAATTCGTCCCTATCATACTATTGGAAGCTGGTTGAAGGAGTATCATGAGAGTGCCAAAATTTCCAAGCCTGCACACAAGGTTTTTATTCCCGATACGACGAACTATTTTATTGGATCAATAATTGGAAGAAATTTTTCTGTGGTCGGACCGTCTCCAGTTCAGGCTATGAAAGCGATAAAAAACGATGTTGAATTGTCTGGAATGAGAAATAGTCATGTGAGTTTAAAAAGTTGAATTTGTGCACCACACAGACAAAGGGATGGAGTTCTACCCCTACAAAGTATCCATTTGAGAAAACGTCACATTACCACTTTTCAGATCCGCGATTCAGCCGCTCATGTACGATTCCTGTTATGGTTGAAGAAACAGATCGATTCCGGAAGCGAAGTGGACGAACTCAAAGCTACAGCCCAGTTTCATGCTTTTCGAAAAGCTCAATCGAATTTTGTTATGGACAGTTTTGAAACCATTCCAGCCGTTGGTGACCATGCCGCTTTTCCACATTATAAGCCGACTGAAGAGACCGGAAAACGTGTAATTACAAAGGATTCGGTATTTCTGGTCGACTCTGGTGGACAATATCGGTGGGTGTAACAATTATATACAGTCAAACCTCTCAATAGTGACCCCCCACATGCAATAAAAGTTACCTGATTTTGCAATAAAATTATGTATATTGAACGATTGAACCTGTTGTTCTGCCAATCGTTTCAATACACATGATTTTATTGCAAAATCAGGCAACTTTTATTCATGTAACTACATCAAACTCCGCGATAGAGGGTGATCACTATGGAGGGGTTGGGTGTCCCCTTTGTTGTGTAGTAGCTCCAAATTTTCAGTGATGGAACAACAGATGTGACACGTACCGTTTTTCACGGCCAAAATCCGGGCGAATATTTTAAGAAAATGTTCACATTGGTTCTCAAAGGACATATCGAAAATGCCTTGATGACGTTCCCGAGTGGAATTTCTGGTGTGGTTTTTGAAATTTTTGTTTTACAAATTTGATTGTTATATATCATTGTTCATAGATAAAATCTATGAACAAATTTTAATCTATGGACCTAAAGATTTACTTTACTCAATTTGGGTCCAAAAATTTATATGCTTAATTTTGCGTTCAAAAATCAATTTTACGTTAAATATAAATTTAGTGCCACCACATCCCACCACTCCGGACTTTTTTTCTAAGGAAAATAATCAATATCGAAACCTAGCGTAAATTGTTCAGCATATATGATTTACTAAAAAAAATGATGAAAATTTTTGCCCGTGAGCACTTTTTGATTTTTCCTATTGTCTCAAAAGGGTCGATTTTTATGGAAAACTTAGCATATAATTTTCGCCAAAAAATTACCAGATGGCGGTTTTTGGAATACTTTGTATTTATTTATATATTTTTTAGGAATTCGATTAGACATTTTGGCACGATCACCTCTATGGCTTGAAGGATACGATTTTGGGCACGGAGTTGGTCATGGTGTTGGACATTTTTTGAATGTTCATGAAGGACCGAGTAGGTTTTTGGAATTTTTGTTTATAAGGTTTAATTCTGATCATTAAATGCCATTAAAAGAGAAATATATGTATGTAACATGATGCGAAAGGATGGGACCTGGTCGAAAAAGGTGCCGAGGCCCACGAGGGACGGTTCCTTTTTTGCTTTTGGATGGGATTATTGAAATTTTTTGCCTGAATAACAATTTTGTATAGAATTTTGGTGCTAAAATCAAATTTCGACTATTTATCAAAAAAGAATTTGAGAAAATTTACCCTGCTCATAATCATTTTGTTTAAGGGCCCCTGAATATACGCCGAATTGATCCACTCCTTTTAGTTAGCATAGGCTATCGAACGGGCGCACATCCAGAAGGAGGCTTTTATGCCGGCCAAGTGGTCACCATCGAGCCGGGCTACTATGAAGAAGGCAAATGGGGAATCCGTATTGAGAATTGCTACGAAGTAGTCAAAGCCCCACCATTGGCATCTGGCGCAGAAAATTTCTTGACGTTTTCGCCTTTGACTTTAGTGCCGATTCAGAAGTCTTTAATTAAGAAGGAATTGTTGGAAAATCGACATGTGAGTTGACGTATTTTTGGGTTAAAAAAATTGATTTTGACTAAAAAGATTAATTTTGATCCAAAAAAAATTGATTTTGGTTGAGCTTAAAAATTGATTTTTAGACCATTTTTGAGGTCGAAATTTGGTTTCATTTTTATATTTTCGGACCTATTTTTGACTAAAAATCAATTTTTGATTCATTTTTGATTTCTAAAAGCGATAATTTTTAGATCGAATGGTTGAACAACTATCACAAGAAATGCCTCACGTTGGTTGGACCTTATCTTCAAAAGAATGATTTCAACGAAGAATATGACTTTTTGGTGGAAGCCTGCCAGCTTTTTTAAGCCAAATCCAATGGACAGTTATGAAAATTCTGTTGATTCAGTGATATTATTGTTGTACCTTAATCTAATCCATTGTTTTATTCGATTTGCAAAATCAAAAGTTTAAAATAAAATTATAATTTTTTGGTTGCAATTTTACGAAAGTTTATATATACTACAACAACATATTTTGTATTTTTTATATATATCGCTCTGTAAATTTAAACAAAATTGGCAGTTGTTCTAGTCCTCTAAATTCTAGTTAAAATTCACAGATTTTTCATAGTTTTTCCCATTTGTAATTTTCATAAATTTTATCATTCAAAAGATGTTTCGTCCTGCTAAATTTATTTTTCTGCGTACATTCTCACAGTCTGCTGCTCATAGAATATGTCAACCTTGTTGTTCATCTATTAATTCTTCGAATTTAACAGAGACAACATCTGTTTTGTCCGGAAATAAGCGGAATTTTTCTGATAAAAATGAAAAGCCGGTTTGTTTTTTTGTAACTCGGGGATTTCTGTTACATCGTCATTCTTAGGAAAAAGATCATTCCTTTGTTGACATAGCCTCAAAGACATTTGATATTGGATTGAAACGTTTTTACTTTACCCTAACTTCATCTGATAAATCCGAGAAAAATATGGAATACCCAGTTTTTATTGTTATGGGAGAGGTAGGTTTAGCAATGGATCAAATTAGGAAAAAGTCATTTTTGCACTTTTTAAACTGGAAAAGTTGATTTTTTTCGTTTAAAGCACTATGATTTTTGGCGCTCCCCTGGCTTAAAAGTTGAAAAATGGCATTTTCCAAAATGCCGCCACTGACTTTTTTAAGCAAAAATATTTTGATATTTTTAGCATAACTCATCTACAAGAAAAACTCGTAAAGTTTTTATAAGTATAATTGCGACACGAATATTACTTCAGAAGTTAAACGAAATCAAATCTTTTGTGGCTGCAAATAAAGGTAAGAAGGATGGGTGTAAGACAATTTATTACTCCTAATCTGCCTATATTTAACATTTTTTAGAAAGCTTCAAAGATGGAACGTTTAAAATTCAGTATTCTGAAAGAGGAAAGCCTATATTATATCAAACCACTTTTGATGACTCTATTAGAGAGTATAAATTGGAATTATCGTGCCAAAATAACAGATTGCCGACGAGTTTGGAATATATTATTCTTGTTATCAGCCAGGAAAATTTGGAAAACCGTGTAGGCTATAGCTAGCCGTTCACATGGACACTGACGGCGGTACTACTAAGGATTAACGAACGCAAACGACAGGGTACTATTTCAGGAAAAAATTTTTTCAAACTTGTTAGAGGTATTTTTGCGACAAATCGATTGCGCACATTGACAAAACATTAAAACGCCGAACACGACCACGCAGGGATGCGAATATTTCCATCTAAGCACGATCACGCAGGGATGTCTATGAAAATCTATAAAATGAAATCATTCACCAAAAAAATTACCACTGAAGTCATTCAACAATCAAGAAGATAAATAAGGCAATTGAAGTACTTCGAGAGATGAATCTCCAGGATCTCTATGCGAAGCTGCAGCTCATCAACAAACGAGGTCGCCGCCCAGTATTCATGTAACCGAAGCTGTATGAAACTATGCCCTCTTATCCCAACGGCCCTCTTTAGGGCCAAATTTTGAACAAGAATCACATGCTTGATATTTTTTCAGGTTTAAAAATGCTCAAGATTTTCATAAAAAATACTCGTGCGCGAAATCATTCAGCAAACAAATTACCGTTGAAACAGCTTCATGGGTTACATGGATACTCGGCGGCGACTTCGTTTGTCGGTGAGCTGCAGCTTCGCATAGAGATCCTGGAGATTCATCTCTCAAAGTTTTCCAATTGCGTTATTCATCTTCTTGATTGTTTGTTGAATGATTTCATTTTATAGATTTTCATAGACATCCCTACGTGGTCGTGTTTGGTGGGAAATATTCGCATCCCTGCGTGGTCGTGTTTGGCGCTTTCATGTTTTCTCAATACATGCAATCGATTTATCGCAACAAATACTTCAAACAAGTTGATTTTAGAAAAAAATTCGTGAAATAGTACCCTGTCGTTAGCGGTCGCTAATCCTTAGTAATACCCCGACAGCGATTTTTTTTATTGCAAAATCGTTGCTGGTATCCATGTGGATGCGTTTCATCGCTTAATTCTTATGTGGGCACAATTTTTCAGGACCTCAGAACTGTTATCTTCATATCTGCTATAGGAATCCCATATCTCGAGATGGCGTTACAAGAACTACTGAAAGAGTTTGAAGATTTGTCCAAAGATTCTCCAAGACAAAGACCGATGGGAAAGATAGATCACTCGATGTTTTAGTTGTTGTACATACATTTTGTGATAATAAAGACTTATTAAAAGACAATTTTTTTCGGCACTTATGCACTACTCCCCCAGGCTGAAAACAAAAAAAAATCAATTTTTCATCCTTTTTTATGCTTTGGTTTAAAAAACAAAGGTTTTTTCAAAAACAAAGGCTGACTAATCAAAACACAATAAGTCCGCGTCATTTTCTTTCATGTGCACAGTTTTTCGCAAATTCCCTTTGCTTGTGTAATACCACAAAACTTGTGTAATACCATAAAACAGACTTGAAAATGAGCCGAAAAACGTCATTGACAATTAATAAAAACATACAAATATTAAAAGTTGATGGTATTTCGAAATAATAAACCTGTTGCAATAACGAAAATCTGTCTCAATTAATGAAAATCTGTCTCAATGATGGTGCTTGTTTAATTAAAATAATAGGGTATATAAATCAGTTAAAATTATGAAAAAGTTAACCTTGAATCAAAATGAAGATTTTACTATTACTCGTATTAATTCTAGTTATTGCCCCGGCCTATTCTTGGGGTGGTGATGAATATGCTCTATCAGAAGAAGAACGATTGAACCGATACATTTCCTGCTTCCATTGCTGCATGGCAGTGTGCGAAGCAGGTGGAGGGACTGACTGCAGTGGATACTGCAATGGAGTGTGCCGATAAAAATAAAAGTGGTAACTCCAGAAGTTAGAGCTTTTAACGATGCAATAGATGCAAAGTAGAGCTGTTGGATAGAAAAAAANATGGAGTGTGCCGATAAAAATAAAAGTGGTAACTCCAGAAGTTAGAGCTTTTAACGATGCAATAGATGCAAAGTAGAGCTGTTGGATAGAAAAAAATTAATTTCAACAAATGACAAAAAAGACGGACCCCTATTCAAATTGGTGTAGTCAACGAAGACGAAAATGGTTATTGAAGCGCTAAAATTTTCCGAAGAATGAATTGTATAAAAATTTGTATAATTCTGTTAGGAGCGAAGCTCACCACAAACGACTACAAATCTCCGTATTCGACGCTCCTGGAAAAGTTAAATTGGAAGCCGATTAGTCAAGTAACCATGGAGAAAAGAGCAATGATTGTCCAGAACTACGTCTGGGGCTTACGAACCTTACCCGATAACGCTATCGTCCGACGAAGTGCACAGAACTTAAGATGCAGCAATCGGCTCGGCCATGAATGGGAGCTCATCATGCCAACTACAAGACTTGAAGCCGTTCAAAGCAGCTCTCTGAATACCGCCAAGAAAATATGGAATGCCCTCCTGACGAGAATTGTAGCAATTGGACACCATGAAAGCTTCAAAAGTGCAGTGAAGGACCCAGCTGTGTACCATTACCTCATCAAGCAGAATGCAGTGCGCAATGTAGAATTGGCTGTGTAATAATATAGGAATCTTATTATTATTTTATCACATATTGGTATTGTAATTATTATTACTCTACTCATGTGTAATTGGGATTGTATCCTGTACATGGGGAAGTAAATATAAAAAATTAGTTTAATAAGTTTTAATTTTTATTCAATTATATGTAATAAAAATATAATAATTAACCATATTTACAAACAAAATATTGGGTTGATGCATAATTAAGTTCGCTTTTTTTATAATCAACTTTTATTCAACAAAACAACAATAAAATACAACAAAAACCGGTTTAAATGATTATTCTGGAGCGTATTCTCCATCTACTTCAATAACAGCTTCCCATTTTTCTGGTAACATATCGATTTAGCGTTCGAAGAAGCCACGGTTCTTAGAGGCAATCCATACCTTAACATCATCGACAAGCTCATCCAAATCATCGTAGACTTTGTTCGATATCCAGTTTTTCAGCGAGCGATTGATGTGGCACCAATTCCAGCGGCTCTCCTGGACCTTCTTTTCATTTTTGTTCCAAGGATTCTTCCACGATTTCTTTTTTCGATCCATCACTTGTCGGTCTCAGGGCCCGAAAAGTTGAGTGCTAGCATCCGCACCCATTGGTGGGTGCTAGCATCTTCAGTACCGGACAAAAGTCTTACCCCAAGACCAAAAAATCACAAAAAACTGAATTTATTCACGAAATTTCATCAATAAACAACAAAATACAATAAATAACAAGAAAAACGTTTAATATTTAGTTGAGTAGCCTTTCGCTTTGATAACGGCTTTCATTCTTCGCGGCATCGACTCTACAAGCCCTCTGAGGGTATCCACGGGGATGCGGTTCCATTCTTCTTGTAGAAAAAAATTTTCAAAATTTTTTCAAAAAAATGGCCATTTTTCTAAAAAATGAAAAATTTTCAGACATTGTCACAAGAACTATGTCGTTCTCCAGTATTGCTTGTCGAAGAGCCAGCTTTGCCACAAACTTCCCAACAGCCTATATCATCAAGGAAACGACCCTCAAGACAACAAAATTTGATCGGAAAAATAGTGATAAGGATTAGAAAAAATTTAACAAATTTCCCTAACAATTTTTTTGCCCTTTTTGTCTCTTGTAAGATCCCGTCGTAAATATTCGAAAATATCCATCAAAATATAAAAATATTCACCTATGTGGTTGATTCAATTTTCGAAATTTTCCCTTTTTTATTTTCCTACCTCCGTCCTTAATTTTTTTTCTTCCTAAATGGATGTCATAAAAAGTAACCACAAATTTTCTGATTTTAAAGAAACATTCGATAAGCGAGCTTTTACTAGTTATAAATAGGCCATAAAAGTGCTTATAACTCGAATTTTTTGTTACTAGTTGAACACCAAAAAATGTGCCTAACTACCTTTTTTGTCTTCACAACTTTGTTTTTGTCGACTTTTCAAAGTTGCCCAGATGGCACGATTCAAGGGCTGAATGCGGACGATTGTTATTATTTTGTGAAAAATGGGTCGGATTCCGGGTCTCAATTTGAGCAATATTGTGGTTTTAATGATTTTGCTAACGGCTCTAAAATATTAGCCTATGGACAATGGACTAGTGTCTTAAGTGCATTCGAAAATAACTTTATTCTTCAACAGGCTCAGACGTATCTTCAGGTAAAAAATTTTTTGGACCTATCACGATCTTTCGACATAATCAACTCTTCCAATATTTTTACCCCTAAAAACTGTAGACCCCTTCTCCTCTCAAAATTCCGAAAATCTGTACTCCTTTGTTCATCTATGAATCGACCTCGATTGACCTAAACATAGATCTTAATTTTGATCAATTTTAGTCAGATTACCACATCGGAATGACTCGAAAATACCCGAACTACGATGGCAACCATTGTTTTGACTACTACTGGCAAGATGGCAATAACCTAACTTACACTAACTGGGCTAACTCCGAACCCCAGAGTTGTGCTAACAACGTTCTCAGCACGGTTTCGGTGAACATAAACACCGGAAAATGGTATGCATCAAGTGTCGTCTCAATCGTCAACAATTCCGGGGTGGTCAACTGGGCTCCGTTAGTTTGCAAAGTTCCTGCTCAAGCCCCGAAATGTGTCGACCATGTCAATGGAACTCAGGGATTTATGTTGCCTTTATATAACCCAGCCTATTATGCTTTGACTAAAAAATGTTATTATAACGTTTATGTGATGCCAGACAATATTACTAATGGTTATATAGTGAACAAAGATTCGTGTGCAAGTGCTACTAAAGATTTGACTTTGTCACGTAAGGGGCTTTTTCATATGAAATTTTGGTATTTTTTTCCATTTTTGAGCTTGTTTTCGACTCTTTTTGCAAAAAAATCAAGTTTTTTTTGTGCCAAAAATTTTTAAGGGTCAAACAAAGGTTTTCACGCTTTGGGAATGCGCGCAATCGATTTTTCGCATAAAATTACCCCTAGATATGTCATTTTGCAACTCGGAGATTAAGCCGTAAAAAATACCCCCTAAAAATGCTTACAGCTAGTTTTCTGGATTTTTACGACGAGCATATCAACCAGAATTTTTTATTTTTATAAAATCGTATTTAAGAGATGACACCAAAAAGATTAAACGCAATTCCAGCTTGTTTCCAAAAAAGCACATTTTTGACCACCGTGCCATATATGATTGATGTTTAAAAATGATATCAGTTTGGTCTTAAACCCATTTCCCACTTAAGATCCAAAAAGGTCATTTTTGGGATATTCTAGAAATTGATGTGTCGGCGTATTTATCTCATAACTCTGTCAATATACATCCAAATTCGACAACCTTGGGCTTAATGGATTCTTGTGAAGTTGCTAAACAACTTTTATAAAGAACACTTTTTTAAAAAAACTTTTGAAATATTAACAAAAATCGAAAAAACGGAAATTTTACAGTACCGGACAAAAGTCTTGCCTCAAGACCAAAAATCTAGATTTAACGGCGTAGGTCCATTAGTGAACGTCGGAGAGGTTGCCCAGCAGTTGGGAAGAAAAACCATGAATAAAGAAGTTTATCGAGAACTGCTGAAGAAGAACCTACTGCCTTATTGGAAACAAAACCGGGCTCTGTTCAACGAATTCCAGCAAGACAAAGACCCCAAGCACACTTCGAAGCTAATGAAACGCTGGTTCCGACACCCAAGGGTCAACATTCCGGTGATGAAATGGCCCAGCCAAAGCCCAGACCTTGTCCGGTACTGTATGTCATACAACTTTTTCTACAACTTTTTGAACGCTTTTTTAACAAAAATGAATTTTGACTTCAAGATGGATCGAACCCGGCCTTGCAAAGCCAACCTAGCGCCTTAGACCACTGAGCCATCGGAGATTAACTTTTTTTTCTCACTGAAACAGATCTTTGAAAAAAAATTTTCGATTTTGTGTCAAAAAAATGACAAAAATCTATCTTTTTTTTAACATCCTGTAGTACATATATAGTATATATCATTATTTTTAGATTTTACAGCTCAAATTCCAGAAGAAGCCAGTTTTATGGCAAGATTCAATGATTATGGAGGTACAGTCTCGTACATTGGCCTATTTTATAGCACTTCTACGAATTCCTGGAATTGGTTTGATGGAAGCACGCTGAATGTAACCCACTGGGATACTGGTTACCCACAAGATCCAACAAACAATCAATGTGCTGGCTATGTTTATCCGAATGGCGGTCAAACTCAAGTAGAATCGAACACGGATGGATATCCAAAGTGGCGCAACTTCCCATGTGACACGTCTAAAGTTGGGCATAATACGGTTACGATATTTTGTCAGGCACCCGCTGTATTTTAATTTTATTAATTTTTTCTAAGCATATCTTGTTTGTGTTTCTTTATAAATAAAAGTTATTAAAAACATTAATAAGTAATCAAAAAATTAAATTAACATCTATCTATGCATTATTTTCAGAGGCGTTCAAGTCCTGAAATTTGGGCTCTTTTATTATAGGCTTAGTCTGGTCAGCATTACTCATCTTTGTACTACTCAATCGGTTGGGGTCTTCATTAATTTGAGTAAATGCTGCAGCTGTCCCTTGTCCAAAAATACAGAAAATTGCATTCGTGACGAATAATAAAATCGCATGAATGATGAAAACGGCGGCCCATTGACCAGGAGTATTTTCTGTGGTTATAGAGTAGACCAGGAATGGCATAGTGAGCATGGCGACACACATGATGATCTGAAAATAAAGAGGTATAAGGGAAAGGGCAGAAATGGTGAGGGCTCTTTTCGGTCATGGGCCTGACATGGATAGCTGGTCTCTAGAACCGGTTTAATGGAACCTTGAAAATGCTTCCCTAATTCAGGGAAAAGATGTGTTTATTGAAGCTAATACATTTTAAGGAGTGTTTTCAAGGCCTAGCAATGCGCGCAATCAATTTCTTGCCTAGAAAAACCCCATATAGGGTTATTTAGTTAAAATTTTTTGAAAAAATCGCCAAATCCGGTTTTTTGGGACACTCTGTAGTAGTAGGACTCATCCACTCACTTGCACTATAGCATTAACAAAATGACTATGCTGCCTTCCTATCAAAGTAGCACTCTTGAAAAAGCCACCAGTATTAAAACCGAGTATCGTAGCACTTAAAATTAGGAAAATGATCGCCAAAACACTAGTGTCTTGAGAAGCAAATATAGCTAATAAAATCAGAAACGTTCCCATGCCAATAAAAGCTATACTATTGAAAATTCGGACCTGAAATTTTCGTTTTCATTATTATGGTAGTCGAAAATGGAAAATGTTTCGAAACATATTTTTTCACTAAAAATTGAAACATGTGCAAAAATTTTCAAGAAAAAATGTAAATATGTTTTTTTACGCAGCCAATTATTCCTAGAGTTTTCATGGAAAAATAATAGCGCCATCGTGTTCCCCAAATCAAAAAGTGGATATGCAAAAATTTTAGAGCTTTTCCCCTGGGGAGACGCAATCAACAGGATTCCAAAAACTGATACTTTTTTGAAGTAATTTTATGGAAAAATATCTTCTAAAGGCTTAGGCTTATACTTAGGTTAAGCCTAAGAATAAGCCTAAGCCTAGGCTTAAGCCTAAGTCTAGGCTTAGGCTTAGATTTAAGCCTAGGCCTAAGCCCAAGCCTAGGCTTAAGACTGAGCCTAAGCTTAAGCTTAAGCCCAAGCTTAAGCCTAAGCTTAAGCTTAAGCTTAAGCTTAAGCCTAAGTCTAGGCTTAAGCTTAGGCTTAAGCCATGGCTTAGACTTAAGCCTAGGCCTAAGCCCAAGCCTAGGCTTAAGACTAAGCTTAAGCTTAAGCATAAGCCTAAACCTAGGCTTAAACCTAAGTCTAGGCTTATGCTTAGGCTTAAGCTTAGGCCTAGATTTAAGCCTAAGCCCAAGCCTAAGCTTAAGCCTAAGCCTTTAGAGAATATTTTTCCATAAAATTACTTCAAAAAAGTATCAGTTTTTGGAATCCTGTTGATTGCGTCTCCCCAGGGGAAGAGCTCCAAAATTTTCATGAATTTTGACAATAAAATAAAAAATGACTTTTGGGCGCGGGATCGAACCTGCGCCTATGAGTTAATGCCTAGCGCTTTAGGCACTCGGCCATGAGTCAAACCCCACAACCCTATGATATGGTACTCGCTTTGAAGCGCTCAGCGAGCTGAGTCGATTTTCGAAATTTTAAAAAATTTTTGACCCTTGTCTGCGCAACTCTTTTTCACGATTTTATCACCACGTTATAAAAATTTTTACTTACTTTTGGTGTCTCTCCCAGCTTTACTTTATCGCTATAGCTTCCTGCTGCCAGTTTTACAATAAATTGTAGCAAAGTTGGAAAAGCTGCAGCAAAACCAACATTGACAATAGGATATTTTAGGACCTATAATAACAAGATTAAGAGTGGGTGGAGAATTGCCCATTTGGTTTAGTGGCAATGTGCTCGCCCTTGGATTTTAATGCCCAGGTTCAAAGTCTGGTCTGTGCCAAATGTTTTTTCATTTATCATAAATTTTTGCATATTAGGCAGATGCAAAAATTTTTTGCTGTCAATGCAAAAACTTTCGGCACCAGCCTTGATCGAACCGATGCCTTAATGTCAATGAGGCGATCTCACAGCCACTGAACTAAAGTCTGTTTCCGCCGCCAATGGGAAAAAAGTCCGGGCGATGGTCAAGTGGTTCAAGGCGCCGCCCGCCCGATCTGGCAAGTTAAGCAACGTTGGGCCGGCAAGTTCAGTCCGCTAGTGCAAAAATTTTGATTTTCAAAAAATTCTTTTACAAACAATGAAGCAAAAATTTTTTGCTCCATTGTTTGTAAAAGAATTTGTTGAAAATCAAAATTTGATTTTCACTAGCGGGACTGAACCTGCGGGCCCAACGTTGCTTAACTTGTCAGATCGGATGGGCTGCTTCTTGGACCAACGCCCCCACTTGACCATCACCCCGGACTTTTTTCTCATTAGCGGCGGAAACGGACTTTATCATTTTTGTATTATTTAACTCAAACCTCTTTAATAAAAGTAGGCGCGAACACAACAACCATTTGAATACTGTACATATTTCCAATCGCAGCAATCCAGACTGCCCAAACACCTGCGTTGGTGAAGATTTCTTTTAGTGGTAGCTAAAAATTTAAAAAACTATTTTTTTTATTTAAAAAAAATTTTTTAGAGCATGCATGTGTTATTATTAATATTAAAAAGCCACAAGCTTAGAGCTTACTTTTACCGTATTATGTTTTCGACGTCCATCAACCGCCTTGCCATTTTGGATTTGGCGGAGCTCCGAAACGGAGACTTTTCTTGGTGAAATTTCGCTAGGGGAGTCTCTAAAAATTAAAAATTTTTTCATATTTTTCAAAAATGCGGAAAAATTTACAAAAATTTAAAAAATTAAATCTATGAAGAAAAATTATTATCATTCAAAATTTTCAAAAAAAAAATTCAATTTTTACCGGTATAAAAGCCACCATGTGACTATTAAAAGAAGTGTTATTATAGCATGGATATAATAAACAGCTCTCCAGCCAAGAAACGAAGCACAGAGTAAGCCGGACATTGGCATAGTGATGACTGGGGCAAGCTAAAGTTTAAAATTAGGGTCACACGTGTACGTAGGGTGTTACAATTTTTCCAAATGAGGATGCTACCACCCCTTCCCTGCTCCTCCCTCAGAAGCTACCCCAGGCGCTACGAGCTATCCCCTCACGTATGTTTCAAGCGGCAATAAATCTGTGTCAACTTTTGTTTTTCGATCATTTTTGATACTTGGGAGTTTTCTGCTATGGGAAACTCGAATCCGATGGAATTATCAAGTTTTGACTTCAGAGGGTACCTCTACTGGGGGAGGGAGATGGGTAAAAACGTCAAAAATTCAGGTCTGTTTTTTTCTGAATCGTTAGGATATTATAGAGCAGTGTATCCTTACTTGTATGAATCCCGTCAACGCCCCATTAAATAATCCATTTTCTGTCAACTTAGCCCATGCCGATGTCACACATCCCACTGTTGGCATACAAGCCGCAAATCCGATTCCTTGAATAAACCTCACTATCACAAACGGCACAAATCCCAAATATGCGGCTAGTGGGCACAAAGCTGTCGCAAAAGCTGAGATAAGTCCAACAATAGTGAAAGTTTTTCTAAAACAAAAAATTAAATTGTTGGAAAAAATTTACCGGCATCCAAGTCGTCTTATAGACCAGCTGAGCGGAAAGATGAAAAATAGGGCACCGGCAGCAACGATGCCAAAAAGTATGGCCTTCTCGGTATTGGTGTAGTAGTGATCGGCTGGTCTTTCGAGGATTTTTATGCGGCCATGAATTTGGCCATTCCATGTGATATTGGTTAATTCTAAGTCCTAAAAAATGTCGGTGATCCAAAATTGCAAAAAAAGTCGGGGGAAGGGGGTAGTGGCGTAGGGAGAAGGCTAGGCTAGAGGGAACACTTCTCTAAAAAGGTTAGTTTTCCCAAATAAAATAAGGGGCTCTTATGATTGGGGATTTTTTAGAGATTTCGGTTCTAGAGGGGGGACGTGTCCCCCTGCCCTATTCAACTTGGGGGAGAAGTAGTATTAGAAGGGCAATTTTTAGTAGAAGCTGCCTTGCAAAACATAATGCCTGAACTGAGTAAGGACATTCTGAATGGAGTATAACGAGTAGTAGTAGCAGTAGAAGAAGAATAAGAAGAAGAAGTAGTGTAGTAGAAGTAGTAGAAGAAGTAGATGTAGTAGTAGGAGTAGCAGTAGAAGTAGTAGAAGAAGTAGAAGAAGAAGTAGTAGTAGCAGTAGTAGTAGTAGTAGTAGTAGTAGTAGTAGTAGTAGTAGAAGTAGTAGTAGTGGTAGAAGAAGTAGTAGTAGTAGAAGAAGTAGTAGTAGAAGAAGGAAGAATGGGGAGGGCCCTTACCTTATTTGCGGGTGCCATCTGCCACCCAGGAGACAGGGAAAAATTCGGTTTTAAAACGCGAAAAATGACCATTTTAGCTTCAAAAACACAATTTTTTTCTGAATCAGGGCTATGGAAAAAAGATAACATACAGATTGGGGGCTGGGGGGGGGGTACAATGTTTATCGTTTATGTCTCACCTCAACCGTAACATTTCTCCATTGACTAATATTCCGCCCTTCCGCATCAATTGTGTCATATGTATCTTTAAACTTTTTGATTTTGTCCAAAAGATATTCTTTTACTCTTAACACAACACTTGGATCATAATCAGTCAAGTTGAAGCCTAAAATTTTAAAATTTGCATATTTCTTTATGTATACCCTTAGCCTACCGTCTTTAAATTTGCTAAAATCAATATTTCTTGGATCTAGGGCTTGTCCAGCACGCTGTGCAGCTCTATAGCTCACTTCTTTTATTATCTAAATATTGGAGAGTAAAAAATTCTATCCCCTCCCCCAACGTTTTCATCTCTTACTTTGGTCACAATTTTCAAAAATAATGTCGGATTACTCTTGGCTAGATCAAAAGTTCTCCAATTAAAACCGGGCGTTGGTACTTCAAACCCAGGTAGTTTGAATCCCGTATCCGGAATTTCTGGTACCTCTGGGGGTTTTTCTTCTGGTGGCCGAGGTGGGTCGAAATCGACTTTTTCGAAAATATCTAAAACAATTTTTAATTTAAAATTACAGAATGATCTAAAAATGGCACATTTGCGATTTTTTCAAATTTTTTACTTTTCACAAAATAACGGAGTTTTCTATGCGAGAAAAAATTTTCCAGCATATCCCTACGGCACCGGTTTAGCAGCATAGGCAGAAGGGTCGGCTAGGAAGGGGGGCGGGCACTTCCCCCAAAAAGGCCGATTTTTTTCCAACAAACATAAGGAGGGATCCTTAAAGGACCAGTCCAGTGGGAAAAAAATGCCAATTTTACTGATATTCCGAAAGTTCATGAAAAATGAAGCATTTTTTGTTTTTACGGCATATTCTGAATCGTTGTAGTTTTTGAGAAAATTGCGTTTAAAATTTTAAATTTGTGTACATGTTTTCGCTGTAATACACAAACCTTTTTGAATTTTTTGCGGAAAAATCGATTTTTGCATAGATTTTTTAAATTTTCATAAAATGAACATTGTAGCAATTTGTATAGCTAAATGAGACGAACAAAATGATACCAAAATTATCCAATTTGAACATTATTTTGGGTTATTGAAACGAAAATTCTGATTCATGTTTTCGTTTCAATAACTCAAAAGAATTTTCAAATTGGATAATTTTGGTATCATTTTGTTCTTCTCATTTAGCTATAAAAAATTGCTACAATGTTCATTTAATAAAAATTTAAAAGATTGATGCAAAAATCGATTTTTCCGCAAAAAAGTTTGTGTATTACAACGAAGAGCTTGTACACAAATTCAAATTTCAAACGCAATTATCTCAAAAACTACAACGATTCAGAGCATGCTGTAAAAACAAAAAATGCTCCATTTTTCATGAACTTTCCGAATATCAACAAAAATTGGTAACTTTTTTCCCACTGGACTGGTCCTTTAAGTATAGGGATGTTTTAAAAAGGTCCTTTAAATATAGGGATGTTTTTTGGCCCACTAGGGGGCACCTGCCTCTTTGCCTACACTACTGGATGGGTCTAAAACTTTTAATTTCGGATGTCTTAAATCAAAAAAGTAATTTTTTCTACCTAATTGATCTTTAAAAAATTGAAATTATTACCAATTCCCAAATCGATAGTAAAATTCTCCCATCGAAATTTTTCCTCAGTCATACATAAAATAGTAAAATTTAAGGTCAACATATTGGCCATCATCATTGATAGACATGCTGTTGACAAAATTAGGATTAAAATCCTATAGTTATCTTTGAGCATGTTGGAACTAAATTTTTAAAGAAAAAAAATTGAAAAAAATCAAAAAATTTTCAATCAAATGCATCATTTACAGTTGAATAAACATTTCGCGTTTTTTATCGTTTAAAAGTGTATCCTTATACAATGACGAAAATTTGATTTTTTGTTATAAATGGAAAAAAATTCAACTTTTGAACAAAATTTTAAAAAGTTTGTTTATTACAACGAAAACCTTCACATGAAAAAAATTCAAAAATTGCCAAATTGAAATGATAATATCTCGAAGTGATTAGCGATTCAAAGTTTACTGTAAAAACAAAAAATGTTCGAAATTTCATGAATTTTCATACAAGTTTTTTCACAAAATACCCTAACAAAAATTTTTTTAAACTTATCGTCATATGAAAATTCATGAAATTTCGAGCATTTTTTGTTTTTACAGTAAATCTTGAATCGCTAATCTCTTCGAGAATTATCATTTGAATTCGGCAATTTTTGAATTTTTTATGTGCAGGTTTTCGTTGTAATAAACAAACTTTTTAAAATTTTGTTCAAAAGTTGAATTTTTTTCCATTTATGACAAAAAATCTGGAAATTTGACTTTTGGAATTTGACTAGGGAAATGATATATAAAATGAAAAAAATTGTCAAATTTTACACATCTGAAGACATTCTTGATCAACTTATCCACTTCTTTATAAAGTACTAATAAACAGAGAGAAGAATTTTTTAGTCGACCTTGGCGAAACTCGACCGCAAAACCTGTTCATTAGGCAGTACACAAAAAAGTGGACGGCATGAATAAATATCTACAGAGTGGCCAAAAAATTGGAATTTTCGTGATTTTTTCATGAACTTTGGACTCGACAATTTTTTTAAAAAATGACCCGTATAAGGGTAATTTAATGTGGGGAATCGGTTGCGCACACTCTCGAAGCGTAAAAACGCTTCCTTGACCCTGATTCAAGGTAGCGTGTTGAAATGAAAATGAAAGAATTCGGATTTTGACCGGATATCCAGCTACCTAGGGTTTTTCTATGCGAGAAATCGATTGCGCGTGTTTTCGAAACGTGAAAATGCTTTCTTGCCCCTGATTCATGGAATGGATGGGTGTATTCAATTGTCCGAATTTTTTGTCAAAATCCGAATTTTTTCATTTTTGCATCAATACGCTACCCTGAATCAGGGTCAAGAAAGCGTTTTCACATTTCGGGAATGCGCGCCATCGATTCCCCAAATCAAATTACCCCTATAGAGATCATTTTTAGAAAAATTTTTTTCAAAATTCATGAAAAAATCACGAAAATTCCACTTTTTTTGGACACCCTGTACTACCAATACACAATTGTTCCTAATTGTCTTGCCACTATGCACATTTTGGTCCCGGTATAATATCCTAATATATTTGTCTATATTTTATCGAAAGTGTGCAAGTTGTTTAGAGAAAGAGAAAAAACGGAAAAATAATTGCTGCTGTCAAATCTGGTTTGAATCATCCCGGGTCGGCGAGAATTTATGAGGTGAGAATTAATGAGGAGTGGAAAGAAGAATGGGATTATGTTGTTGCGAAACTTTTTGAGTCGTATAAAAAATTTTTGTGCAAAAATCTACTTATATATAAAACGTGTAGTGTCTGTTCGTTCGTGCGGACTAACTTTTGAAGATGTGATCCAAACCTTCATAGTGATATACCATGTAAAGAGCACGAAATTCTAAGACGTTTGACACCAATTTTGTAAATTTTTTCGATTTTTTACCCCTTGGGGGACCAAGATGAAAAAATCGAAATTTCAAAATTTTTTCCAAATCGGCTGATCTTTTGTACTCGTGGTTTTTCGACATGGGGAAGTCGAATCCAAAAGAATTTTTTGGTTTTGGGCGCAGGAAAGGGTCGAATTGGCCAATTTTCACGTTAAATTTTGAATTTTCTAATGGATGGGTAGTTATAGGACCACGAAAAACAAGAACCATGAAAATAGATTTTTATTAAAATTAGCCTATCTTGTAGAGCACAAAAGCACGTGTCTGATTTTCTTCTAACTTCAAAATTTTAATAAGTTATTTAAAAAAAATCTATTAGGCTACCTTTAAAAAATCTATTTTCGTGGGACTGGTGCTTTAAAGAAAAATTTCATAATAAAGAAAATCTAGGTTAAAATAAAAGACTAGTTTTTGTATTTACTTATTCACTAGTTCCTACTAATAAAAATTTTGTAATAAGTGAACGAAACTTGAAGCCTTGGAGAAGCTAATGTTGACATTATGATACAAGCATTTTTGATAAGCACTTAGATAAAAGGAAATTCAAAAAAGAAAAATTTTTTGCAGGAAATTACGAATTTTACGAGCTCTTCTTTTAAAAATTCATGGTGAAGAAAAATTTTTTTAAAAAGTTTCTGAACTATGAAACAAGAAAATCGACGAAAATCTTGTTTTAAAACATAAAATTTGGCAACTGGCCAGTTTACACATCAACACTTCCAAACTTTGCTGCGCCATTTGTTTGGCCACTATATTCAATCCCGTCTAATCTTTGCCTCAGTGCAAAGCAAGAATAAGAAAAGATGAAACTTAGCCTTTCTTTTCCTTCTGGACGAAAATTAGATGAAATGAGTCATTCGGGCAAATTGCAGAAGAACATATTAGAAATAGAAAAAGTGAACAAGATTGAAGACAATGGAAATTAGTTGAAAAAAGTTTTGAAAGAATTTATTATTTTTCCTATTAACGTTCATAAAATTTCGGCTACCGGGGACCGAACCCTCATCGTTCAAGATGAAAAATCTGCAGCTCGAAGTTTTCGATTTTGGTTGCTGAAAGTTACCCCTACAGAGAGTATACCCAGGGGTGCCAAGTCTGCTGATTTTTCAATATCAAATCTGATTTTTGAGATGCAAAATTTTGTCAAATTTATAAGAAAATTAGCATTTCTCTGATTTTTGCTCCTAAAATCTGATTTTTGAAGTCAGATTTGCTGATTTTGAAAAATGCTTTTCGCATCCCAGAGGTTTTGAAGGGAATATACCCATTGTAGGGGTAACTTCTAGTGGTCAAAATCACAAATTCGGAGCTACTACACAATAGGGAGGGGGCACCCACGTGAAAATTTTTTCGAAAATAAATTTTTCCGATTTTCATAAAAATGTTTGCATATACATATTTTTGGTCGAACAACAAGTTTTTGGATGAACAAAAAAGTCAAAATTCTGGTTTGGAAATAGCATTGGTCTGAGGAATAACAATCAGAAATCAATCAGAAGAACGATGTATTGTGAACACTAGCTCAATATTATTCAGCAAATACAAAGGCTGATTGGCAGTGATAATCTAATTTGGGTCGTTTGATGTTTCTAAACTTGACATTTCGAAACGCTTTTTATGTTTTTGAGGATTGCTCCGGAAATACAAAGCCAATCCTGATAGTTTTGGTGCCGTTAGAAAGCTGGACTTCGTAGCAATCTAATGACACCAAAATCATGCCATAACTCTTTCTAGTTGCGGAGATATTGCATAATTATTAAAAAATGTCAACAAACTGACATTTTTACTAATTATGCAATAACTCAGCAACCAGAAAGAGTGATGGCATTTTTTGGTGCCATTCGATTGCTACGAAATCCAGCTTTCTAATGACACCAAGACTATCAGGATTGGCTTTGTATTTCCAGAGAAATCCTCAAACACGTTTCGAAAGATCAAGTTTCGAGACATCAAACGACTCTAATTTGTCCATAAAATGATCAATTTGTCCATTTTCAACAATTTTTGTACGACTAGTGAGTCCTATATTATTTGTAGAATTTATGGGCTTTACCATTATTAGGATAAAATCCTCCAGCTGCAAGTTGATTAGACTTAACATCGTTAGAATATGACAGCAAAGATGTGAGCTAAGCGCGATAGGGAGTTAAATTGTTGCTATCAAAAATTTCGCTGAGTTGAATGGCATTACTCGTTTTTAAATTTTCGAATTTCTTCTAATTTTGCCACAAAAAACCGCCGTGGCGTAAAAAAGAGATTTTGGGATTTTCCAAAAGTTTTCGTGGATAACGCCATCGTGTTCCCCGCATAAAAATGTAGATGTGCAAAAAATTCTCACACAATTAATTTTTTTCTCACATAATTTAATTTTTTCTCACGCAATATTTTTTTCTCTCACATATTTTTTCTAACGTCACGATGCCGTCATGACGCTGTCGAATTTTTTTCAACTCGTAGGCGGTGAATATCCCAGAGCGTAATCCGCCCACATGTTTGTGCTTATTCATCTATTGGAGCTAAAGGTATAAAAAATCGCCCGATTGATCTTGATTGCCAGAGTAGAAGAAAGATCAGCTGCTTTGACCTTCGAGAAAAATTTTCTTTTTTTGACGTAATGCTTTGCTGGTGTTTATCTCTTTGTTATGAGACTCATATTGATCAGATTTAAACCATTTTGTCGGATTTTAACCTTATTCATAGTTAAATTTTAGTTGATAGGAATTTTTATTTTTTTTAATAGCTTACTTCATGTTAATAAAATTTTTTTAGTAAACTAAAAACATGAACTTCTCATCGGGTCCTCGTAGAAAGATTTGCTATCTTTGCAAACAGCCAATTGATGTTATGGCTCCAAAAGTCGAGATTCAAAGGCAGACTGGTAAGAAAAAATTTTATAGTTCGGATATTGACTCCCTGATCCTTTTTGCACGTAAGGGGAGGGTTCGATTTTTCGAATTTCTAGTGAATACTTGGTGGTGTATCTACGGGTTTTCTATGCGAGAAATTGATTGCGACATTCCTGAAGCGTGAAAACTCTTCCTTGACCCTGATTAAGGGTAATATATTAAAATGAAAATGAAAAAAAGTTTGGATTGTGACTCCCTGATCCTTTTCCGCTTAATACATACACTCCTTCCATGAATCAGGGTCAAGAAAGCCGTCAAACGTCCTAACCACTTGACTATGAGCTTGCAAAAATTTTTATACTCGCGCAGATATGGACTATATCGATTGAACTTTTGAGGCTTTCTTTGTGAAATGGCTTCGTCATAAATTCTAAAATTTAGTACATAAAGAATGTTTCCGGTGTTGTATATGTGAAGAGCATCTTCTACCCGGATATTGCGCTATGGATGATGGATTGTGCCAAATTGACTTCTTATTCAATCATTTTGGGCCGCTATGGTTTTGTCACAAGCATATGATGCTCGGCTCGGGTGAAAAGTTGGAAATGTTGAAACAGAAAATGAGAAATGCCGGTATTAATATTGCTTGAAAATATTTTTATTGTATTGAATTTTTTTTTCATTTTTTGAATAAAAAAAGAAAATTTTTCGATTTTCGCGTTAATTCACAAACTCCATTCCCTGAATCATTCCAGGGTCAAGATAATTTTTTCATGCTTAGAAAATGTGCACAATCGATTCCCTGCATAAATCCCAAAAAGAAAATCCCGATCCCATCTACCCTATTCATAAGTCGAAATCCGATTAAACCTCAATTTTTTATGACACTTTAAAAAAATGTAACAATAAAATTTTATGGAAAAGGCATTTTTGATGAAAAAATTGAAATTTTTGGTTAAAAATGAGTAAAATTTTTGACTCTACTCTTGAAAATGTTTTCCGAAATTTGATTTCACAATAGTTTTCGAATTATTGTGAAACTAATACAAAGTATAGAATACAACTATTATTTAAACTAACTCATAGTCTATGAGTCATAGAAACATGTTTCTCTCATTTCTCTCAACTTAATATGAACATATGAAAGAGGTTTATTCTCATACTCAACTCTATATATAAATGAGTGCGCAACTTTCTATGTAAATACGAGTCCGGAGTTATCATTCAGTAGGACATTATTATTGGTCATCAATGAAATTCCGGTTTCATTGGAGCATTATAATTGGTTTCAATGGAACCTTGCTGGGGCCCGTATTTTTGACTTTTTTGAAAAAAATAGTTGTCATGAAGCACCCATAATTATCTTTTTATGCTTCCCCTGTGCACTATAGGCACACCACTGACTTGAGTAATTATAATCGATGAACTGGGGGACTGAGCGCTATCGCGCTAGGAGGGGAGAGGAGATTTTTCGAGAACTAAATCATCTGCTCTTCTCCAATTGCTTCCTAGTGCTTCCATGCACTTCCGAGCACTTCATAGTTATGGATGTTACATTGCCACGAAAGAGATAGGCCAAAATTATAAATTTTACATTGTTCATATTGTTTGAAAAGCAACATTTTCTTGATTCCAAGAAGCGTGTTCATGCTTTAGGAATGTGAAATTCGGATTTCTCGCATAAAATTACTCCTAAAGGGTTCATTTCTCGTGAAAAAAGTTTTCAAAAAAAAATTCACGTTCAGTACGGCGCTTCAACTATACTACAGGGTGCGAGATGAAACTGCAACACTTGATTTTTTTGTGTTTTCATTGCTTTTTTCAACAAATTTCATTTAAAATTTTGTTTTTAGTGTTAAAATGAATTGATTGAGACCTGCCGCATGAAAATGGAAAAGGAGTACGTGAAATTGCGCGGTTTCTTGATATTGAACCGTCGACAGTATCTCGAACAATCAAGAGATTCGAAGAAACCGGAAGCAACGAAAACGGAAAAAGAGAAAAAACTGCAAGAAGTCGACGGAATATCCAGCGGACTAAAGGAATGATCAAGATAAACCCGTCGACCAAAGTGAACTCGATTCGAAAATTGGCAAAGAAGCTTCGTGCGAATTGCTCTGATTTCATATCGGTCGATACCCATTGGCGCAACAACGACGGTGAATGGTCGTCAAACTCACCAGATTTGAACCCTCTGGATTATTCTTTATGGAGTATTCTAGAAGTGTGTGAAACCCCACTCGAATGTGGAATCCTTGAAGCGAGCTTTGAAGAAGGCATGGAACGAAATCACTTTGGAAACTTTGATCAAGATCGTGGACAACTTTCCGAAGAGACTGAAGGCCTACATGGATGCGAAAGGCGGACATTTTGAATAAATTTTGTTGTTGTAATTGTTATTTGTTATATTCTAAATAAATTTGTTGAAAAAATGCTATTAAAACGCAAAAAATCAAGTGTTGCAGTTTCATCTCGCACCCTGTAGTTCCAAATGTTTTATAAACTAAAAACAAATGATTTTGTTCTGTTTCTTGGGTGTTCTCAACTTTTTTTGCACACTTTGGTCAGCCCTGTAACTTTTATGTTGTAGCAAATATATTTCAAATTACTTTTCTAGCAATAAGAAAAATAAAATCTATAAGCTATACCCAAGTTGTCACTTGTAAAACTGTTTAATATTGAGAAATAGCTTTTGAAAGATTTATTTTAATAAAAATTATTTAAAACTTCTATTACTCTATTACTAATTTTAACAATGCTGAATTATTCTCTTGAAGTTTTCTACTCGCCTACCTAAAATTAAAAAACTTTTTCCAAAACAACCCCCTGGTTTTTTAGCAAAATTCAATTTTTGAACAAAATTGGATGTTTGAGCAAAAATTCGATTTTGATGGGAAAAACCCCACTTCATGGTTCGGGGGGTGCGCGCAATTGATGTTCCGTCTAGAAAAACCTAAGAATCAATGGTTTTTTCATAAACATCCGAAAATGTCCGATTTTCGCTTCAATACACACTCCTTCCCTGAATCAGGGAATTGTTGTGTCAAGGAAGCGATTTCACGATTTTCCAATGCTCGCAATCAATTTCTCGCATAGAAAACTCCCATATAGTCTATATATGATATAGAGTTGTTTTGAAAAAAATTTTCGGCAAAAATCTGCTCCGGTTTTTTGTCCCATCCTGCACAATTTTTTCAAAAATTCTCTTAAAAACCTAATTACCTGCTTAGAAACAGAGCTGCCCTTTTGACATAATTCTCCTTCAAATTCATCAGCACATTCGCAACTTCCTAAAAAAGAACGCTTTTTATTCGCAAATTTTTTTCATTCTTTTCTACCATCAAGTAGACACGTGCCACCATTTTGACATTTACATTGCTTTGGCATAGGCAACTCTTCAATTCTTATACTAGCACATGAGCCATCCTAAAAAAATTAATATTCCAAATCTCGAATTTTGATATTTCAACATACAGCTAACTGAGTAACATTCTCTGGGCATAAACAATGGAAACTTCCACCAGGCAATTCTGCACACAAATGCGAGCAACCGGCTCCCTCGCACGCCGATTTAGCGCGGTTAGCGTCTCGGCTATAACGTTGTTGAACTTTGACAGCATGGACATTTTCGAAGTCGGATGCCAACACGTAAACAAGTCCTCGGCCAAATTTGTCTTGTACATATAGGTTCTCATTAGACTTCGAGGCCCAATAGATGTAATTTTCGAACACATCAATGTTCCAAGGACCACGGGGGTCGCTGATCACGATGGCTCGTTTTGTGCCATCTGGTAGGCAGGAGTCAACTTTGTGATAATTTGGATCTGCCCAATAAATTCGATGGTCTTTGCCTTCATCTACTGCCAGCGAGGTAGGTGCATAGACTAATTCTTTGGCAATAATCTAAAAATTTTTGTTGAAAAAAAGATGCTTGGAGAATGTGTGAGGAATATGTTAAGAAAGAGGGTATTATATATAGTCTGTTACACGAGAAGATCGAAAAAAATTTGCCAATTTTTATTGATATTCAGAAAGCTCATGAAAAATGGAGCATTTTTTCTTTTTACAGTAAATTCTAAATCGCTACCATTGTCGAGAAAATTGTGTTTAAAATTTTAAATTTGTACATGTTTTTTCGTTGTAGGTTTTCCCATGGCCAAGTGGCTAACGCGCTCGGCCTTGACTGAAAGAGCGCGGGTTCGATCCCGCGCCAAAGGTCTTTTTTTATTTGATCGTCAAAATTCATGAAAATTTTTGTATATTCATATTTTTATGCGGAGATAGCACTATTATTTTTCCATGAAAACTTTTGGAACAATCGAGAAATCTCAAAAAAGATATTTTTCGATTTTTTTCAATTTTTCCAAAAATTTTCATGCAAAAATAATAGCGCCATCATGTTCCCCATATAAAAATATGGATATACAAAAATTTTCATGAATTTTAACAAAATAAAAAAATGACTTTTGGGATCGAACCCACGCCCTTTGAGTGAAGGCCGGGCGCGTTAGCCACTCGACCATGGGAAAATCCCAAATCCCCCCCCCCCCCNGAAGACGGCATACGAGATCGGTCTCGGCATTCCTGCTGAACCGCTCTTCCGATCTACGATATGGTACTCGTTTTGAAGCAAATCGAGTTTTTGCTTAAAAATCGTGCCATATGTGGTAGGGAGTAGAAAACTTTTTCTCCCCTAAAATCAAAAGTTTTCGGTCCGCGCGGGATTGAACCGGCGGACTCCAACGTTGCTTAACTTGCCAGATCGGACTGGCGGCTTCCTTGTCCACTGCACTATGTAGGGAAAAAGTGATAAGTCGAATAATTTTCGGGAAAGATAGAATTTTGTGAAAAGCGCTATTTTTGTGAAAAAGAAACTTTCGATTACCGTTCGATGATTTCCATCCATATCAGCGCATTCAATCTTCGCATCGATTCCAGCATCCGCATAACAAATTCGACCCTTTTGCGGCAATGCCACCACTGCTGTTGGAGTTTGAAGTCTGCCCGCAACGATCTTCTTAAAGTATCGGCCATCGGATGTAGCCACATAGATAGCTCCAGTATCATCGGGATACCTCGGTTCGGACATCCTCTTCTTCCTGGGGATCAATGCCGAAGCGGCGTGCGACGTCGTCGCGATGAACACATTCCCAGTAAGATAGTCAACAGCTAACGCCGATGGTGAAATGCCAAACGATTGGAAGTCGATGTCCAGCGGTTGTCCTTCGTACGATTGATTTCCTTGAGGCCATGCCGAGCGATAGACACGTTCTTGAAGGCTGTCCACCCAGAACATTAGGTTTCGACGGGGGTCAAAATCAACGGCAATAATGTCACTTTCGTTTCCTTTCGCATGCGCGACTCCATTCCGATTCGTGCCACCAGCAGGTCCCGACGAGATTTGCACGAGCTCATCATCTGCCGCCACAATCACATTGGCTGGATCACCCTTGGCACGACAGTCCTTGCCAGTCATCTCGCCGATGACCACGTTGTTGTCGAAATCTTCCAGACAACGGCACAAGTACGAACCGTTGGTGTTCAAGCATTCTTGCGTACACGTGTTATTGCCCTTGCATTCGTCAATGTCGATACAATCAAGTGGATTGTTGGGGTCGGGCTGGAATCCATCACGGCAATGACAATAATACCCATCTTTAACATCAGTACAGAGGTGCTTGCAGCCGCCGTTGTCGTTGTTCGAGTGACATGTCTTGCTGTTCTTCGCGCAGCCAATCTCGTCACTGGCGTCGCCGCAGTCATCATTCCGATCACATGCAAGAGTGGAGTTGACGCAATGCCCATCGGCGCACTTGAACTGATCTGAGCTGCAGTCGCCATATTCCGAGAACGAAGAGCACAGGCTGAGGTGCTCATCCGAAAAGTCGTTGTCGCCACAATCGTTGAACTCGTTACACAACTGGAGTATATTCAAGCAGAGTCGTGAGTGGGCGCATCTGAAACGCAGCGGTGGCTCACACGTCGAATTTCTGCATTGCTCATTCGTCTCGTCGGAGCTATCGCCACAGTCGTTGTCCCCGTCGCACATGAACTTTCTCGGCACACAAACCGAATTTCCGCACTCGAACTCGAACGGACTACACCCTCTTCTATTCGGGTGGTTTTGGCAATGCAGCTCGTCGCTAGCATTCGAACAATCTCGTCGTCGATCGCACCACTTGTGGTCGGGAATACAGATGCCGTCGTCACATTGCCGCATGCCTTCGGAGCATTTTCGTAGATGGCATTGAGACTCGTCGAGACCATCACTGCATTGAGTAGTGCCATCGCAAACCTTGCTTTGTGGTATACACCGGCCATCATTGCACCGGAATTCGGACTCCGAGCATGGCCTTGATGTTCCATCGCATGAGCTATCGGTCTCGTCCGAGTTGTCTACACAATTATTCTCTGAGTCACACATCCATCGTCTCGGAATGCATTTTCCTAAAAATAATCCACATACAGGGTGTACCAAAAGTCCTCGACGATAGTTTTTATTGCTTCTTTTTGTAATTATTTAAAGAAAAATTTATTCAAAACATAACAAGAAAAAATAATAACAACATAATTTTACTATTTATTCTCGAAATGGCCGCCTCCGGCATCGATACACCTCTGTAATCGCTTTGGGAAGTCATCCATCGCTCTATCAGTGACTTCTTGAGGGATCTTGTTCCAGGCCTTCATCAAACTCTTTTTCAACGCGTCGATCGACTGGTGGGTCTTCGAGCACGCCTCGGCCTCCAAGATACTCCAGATGCTGCAATCCATCACGTTCAAGTCGGGCGAATTCGGTTGCCCTTCTTCGTTATTTCTCTGTGGGCTGATGTCGACTGAGATGAACTCTGGTACGTTGTCTCGGATCAAATTCTGGGTATCTTAGGACTTGTGTGATGGGTTGCCGTCTTGTTAAAAACCCAGTTTCACCATTATTTCCTTCTTCAAATAAGTATAATAGCAGGTCTTAATTCAGTCATACTAAAAAACAAATAAATACACAAATTTATTTGAATAACTTCAAAAAGAAGCAATAAAAACTATCGTCGAGGACTTTTGGTACACCCTGTAGTACACTGGTAAAGCCAGGCTCAAAAAAGAGAAATTGTAAGTTTTTTTCAAAATGCATTGTTAATCATTTTCTGATGAATAACACTATCCTAAAACAAAATAAAAGCAAGTATATCCCTTGTAGGAGTAACTTCTTGTGGTCAAAATCAAAAAATTCTTTCAGATTCAAGTTCCCCATCGTTGTCCGGTCCAAAAATCATGTAAAAAGTCGCAGAACTTTTCGATCAACCCAATATTTTATGGTTTTTCAATATTTACCTGTTGTGGGACATCGAAACTCGCCAATTTCATTACAAGCCGGACATCTGCTAATCACTTCATCCGACCCATCACCACAATCATCCTGCCCATTGCAGTAAGCCCAGTCAGGTATACACTTATACGAGGTGGCACACCCCAACCAACCACGGTTGCACTCAACCGAAGCACATTCGGTTGGCTCATCTGACCCATCTCCGCAATCGTCGTCATTGTCACATTTCGATGCCTTCGGAATGCATTTGTGATTGCCACATCGGAATTCTTCATCCGTGCAATTCCTATTCGGATTCTTGCATACTTCATCAGCTTCATCACTCCGGTCTCCGCAGTCGTCACCGCCGTCGCATGTAAACCATGTTGGAATGCACTTGCCGCTATTCTTACACTTGAACATCCAAGGATCACATGGTTTACCACAGTCGACTTCATCCGACCCATCCCCACAATCGTCCTGCCCATCGCAGAGTTGGAACGGCCGTGTACAATTGTGATTGTTGCACTGGAATTCACCCACTGGGCAGATTCTCTGCCCACAAATTTCCACGCCCGGCTCATCACTGCCATCACCACAGTCTTTCTCACCGTCGCAGTACCATAGCTTGGATATACACTTGGCATCATCTCCACCGCATGCGAATTGCCTTTCGGTGCAATTAGCATTGCAGATTTTCTTATCTTCTAATAGAACAAATTGATCTGGACATGCACATGTGTACGAGGCTCCATTCTCGGCAATTAGGCAGAGATGTGAGCAGCCACCGTTGTTCTCCCCGCATGGGTTGGGTGATTTTGGTTGGCGGAGTGGATGCACGACGCGCAAATCATTTGGAAGTTGAATCGTGGTCTCCAAAATGGTCTCGTTCTTCGCCGTCCATTTGTGCGCGCGTAGCACTTGCCGGAGATTCCAATCCGACCAATATAGCCAATCATCGAAAATGGCCATGGAAGCAACATGTGAAGCATGTTTCACCGGAATATGATGCCGATTTCCTCCATCCAAATCCATGAAGCCAATCTCGTTCAAGTGTGCATCGCCCCAGTACAGTTTATCGGAATAGAAATCAATGGCTAAGGCGATCGGCCTACCGAGGTCTTTTTCGGCCAACTTTATGATGGGATCGGTTTTTCCTCTCGGTGGAGATCCATCCATGGCCACTCGACCAATGAACGGCTGAAGACTCCATTCGGTGAAGTAGACATAGCCTTTCATGGGGTGTACTACTATGGCTTTCGGTTGGGCAATCCTATCTCGGATTAGGGTTCTGCAGAAACGGCCATCCAGCTCGCACACACGTAGAGACCTTTCTAGTCGGTTCAACATGTAGAGTTTTCTGCCCACCCAGTCCACGGCGATGCCCTCAGTGCCATTAACGTTATGTCTTATAATAGTTTGGTAGTTGCGCACCGGCTCTTCCAAATCATCCAGTCGCACTCTATACAGTCTCAATTTATCAGAATCCACGAGATAGATGGTATTATTAACCATATCGACATCCATCGAGACGACGTTTTCGAAACCCCGTGCCACCAATTCGTACTTCTCGCCATCAACTGATAGCTTCCGAATGTAATACTTGTTAGCTAACAGAAGGTATGGCTCGGGTTCTTTTTCAATCCGCTTGCAAGTTCTCATATCCATGCCGAGGATGAAGCCTTCCACACACGAGCATTTATAGGTGCCAATCTTGTTTTCGCATTTTTGAGAGCATAAGGCTTTGGCTTCATCGCATTCGTTCATATCATGGCACGACTTTTTATCAGTCGTGCCAGACGGGCAAACGGAAGATTGCGCCTGAAAAATTGACGTCATATTATTCCTCGTACTCGAAAACCCCTAAATCAATAAAAATTTTCATCGGCTTCAAACATTTCTTATTTTGAAACACACGTGATCACGGTGTCCCGTCACTTCGCCAACTTTTTCACTTCGCCAACCCAGTCACATCGCCAACTAGTCATTTGACCAACCATCACTTCGCCAACTCGTCACTTGGCCAACTACTCATTTTACCAACTACTCACTTCACCAACCAATCTTTTTACCAACCTAGTCATTTTACCAACTATTCCTTTTGCCAACTATTCAGTTGATAAACCTTTCTTGTTTTGTTCAAACCAATTTATAGGCCTAATATTTTCATTTTTATCCTAATAACGTCGATACTTATTTGTTTAATCACGTCGATACTTATTTGTGAAAACTAACAACAGTTTGGAAGGCTACCATCTAAAATTGCAAATGTATTACCATGTCGAGCACCCTAGCTTTTGGGTCTTTCTCGAAGGTCTTAAAAACTTTAATGCTTCGGTGGATGCTGATATTAACGATTTGGTCAACGGCAAGGAAATCAATAAAAGAAAGAAAATGTGGGAAGCTGTCAAGGCTAGGAAGAAAACAATTGTCGAAAACTATGCGCCTGGGAATTATTTGGAATATTTGCAAGCGATTGTCAGCACCCTTACTCTTTTCAAATCATAATTTTTGCCAATTATCACATTGCCATATCATTTTTGCGCTTTATACTAGCTATATAAACAAATAAGTATCGACGTTATTAGGATAAAAATGAAAATATTAGGCCTATAAATTGGTTTGAACAAAACAAGAAAGGTTTATCAACTGAATAGTTAGCAAAAGGAATAGTTGGTAAAATGACTAGGTTGGTAAAAAGATTGGTTGGTGAAGTGAGTAGTTGGTAAAATGAGTAGTTGGCCAAGTGACGAGTTGGCGAAGTGATGGTTGGTCAAATGACTAGTTGGCGATGTGACTGGGTTGGCGAAGTGAAAAAATTGGCGAAGTGACAGATAACCCGTGATCACATATGGGCTAAGAGGCGCTCAAAAATTTTTTTGTGAGTTACCCGTCCCCTTCGGAGATGTGTCGATTGCGCCAAAATTATTTACGTCAATTTTTGATTGCGTCAAAGGTCAATTGCGTCATCCGACATTTGCGTCAATTTTTTATTGCGTCAACAGATATTTGCGTCATCCGACATTTGAGTCAATTTTCGATTGCATCAACAGACATTTGCTTCAATTTTGTTACTACCTTGACACCTTTTTGATAAAAGGTAGTAACGTTACTACCTTGACACCCAATGACACAAATGACTGTTGACACAATCGAAAATTGACGCAAACAAAAATTGACGTAAATGTCGGATGACGCAAAGAATTTTGATGCAATCGACACGTCTCCCCCCTCCCCACGTGTACAAACACTCCCCCAAAATTTCGGACCGGAACGCGCGAAAAAAACTCATAAGGGTCCCCCCTTACGATTTTTTCGCGCGCGAGATCATTCGTGCGTGAGCAAAATTTTTGACAAAATCATAAGGGGGGGACCATTATGTTTTTTTTTGGTCCGGATCAAGAGCCCATTTTTTGTTTGCGCACGGCGCGCGATCCCCACCCAATTTGAGTGGGGTTTGGGAGAGGTGTGTACATGTGTGCTCCCCTGAGATATGAAGTTATCCCCCGCCCAATTGGGCGGGGTGGGCAGGGGTCGCCCATGTGTGCACGTGATATCCCAATTTCGGGATCCTGATGATCCGGTTAACCCTCAAAAAGCGTCACACTTAAAGCAAGCCAAATGTAGAACTAAAAATGCCATAGCCTAGAGCCTATGGATTGAGTTGAGGCTACGCTTCTTTTAAGAGCTCTTTTTAGCTTTAAAGGGGAGTAACAATTGGACCCGGTTCTCCGAAAAAAAGAAAGAGCTCTTTTTTTGAAAATTTTTGTAAAAAATACATTATTAGGGGTAATTTTATGCGAGAAATCATTCCCAAAACATGAAAACGCTTCCTTGATCCTGATTCAGGGAATGGGGTGGGTGTATTGAAGCAAAAATCAAACATTTTCGGATTTTTATGAGCAAACCGTTGATTCTTAGGTTTTTCTAGGTGGGGAATCGATTGCGCGCATTCCCGAACCTTGAAAACGCTTCTTTGATCCTTATTCAGAGAAGAAATCGGTGTATTGAAGCGAAAATCAATTTATTTACGTAAATACGTATCCTTTCCCTGAATCAGGGTCAAGGAAGCGTTTTCAAGGTTCGGGAATGTGCGCAATCGATTCCCAGCCTAGAAAAACCTAAGAATCGACGGTTTTCTCATAAAAATCCGAAAATGTTTGATTTTCACTTCAATACACCCACCCCATTCCCTGAATCAGGGTCAAGGAAGCGTTTTCATGCTTCGGGAATGTTATAGACTATTTCTCTACTATTTTTTCATTCCATATAGAAATTCGTCAAATAAAAAGAGTTATGAAATTTTTAGTAAAAACTCTTTAGAAACTTTGAAGATGTGAACAATTTTTGAAAAAAACTGCATCAAAAAATACCAAAAACTACACAAGTTATGAATTTTTTAATCATTAAAACATGTGCTCAGTCATCAAGGGTTAAGGGGTTTATGTATGGGTCGACCTTGTCCTCCCTACTTGTACACTTATGCCTTTGGGTGCAATAAAGTTACAATAAAGCTTACTTCATCCCTTGACTGTCCGAATACTAAACCGTGAAAACATACAAAAATAAGAGCAAAGAATAACAAAAAGGACGTTTTCATAGTTATTATTGTTGATGAAAATTTACAAAAACTCTATGACAATATGTACGTACTTTTTTGCTAAGAGATGTGACAAAGATAAAAACACTCATAAATCACTTTTTGTGTAAATTGCTTTGATGTTATGAATTTTAAAAGAGCGGTATACCGCGGTATCTGATGATGTATCTCGGCAGCTGACAAGGACGTTTCAGACTTGAAAAATCGATTTTTTGTTCGGGAAGTTGTTTTTCTTGTAGATCGACCCCATGTTTATTATTAAATTGTTGGAATTATCGGTGCATTTTGCTTCCCCACTAATATAAAGCCTTCCGAACATCAAAAAATAGCGTTTTTTGATGTTGGGGGGGGGGGGATCGGCCGAAATCTAACGTTTGCACACATATGGAAAAAATATTGATTTTTATTAAAGGGGCAGGGTTGGGATTTCCGCGGGGGAATTCTGGCGAAATCTTTTTTTGGCTGGGGAAATCTTTTTCTCCGGAATTACTTAGTTTGAAAATATTTTCTCCCTCAAACTAGCCTCGGTGGTGGAGTGACAAAGCAGCGGCTTCGTGGCCACAAGGCCGCAAGTTCGAATCCCGCTTGGAGCCAATTTGGAACCAAACCAAATTGGCTCCAGGCGGGATTCGAACTTGCGGCCTTGTGGCCACGAAACCGCTGCTTTGTCACTCCACCAACGAGTCTAGTTTGAGGGAGAAAATATTTTCAAACCAAGTAATTCCGGGGAAAATATTTCCCCAGAATTCCCCGGATAAATCCAGATTTATTCAATTTCCCCGGGACCGGATAAGTCCTGATAATTCTATTTCCCAACCCTGGTCATGGGCAATCCTAAAATGATGATGGTTGCTTGAATCGCCGCGTTTTTGGCATTTTTAAACGATTGTTGTGGTTTTCAACCAAAGTAATTTTCCCAAAAAATGGAACCCATGTTTCAAGAAAAATTTGGTATAAGGATATGATATGTTTGTACTCAAGTTTCTGACTTAAAGGAGGGGTGAGATTTGAGGTCACTTCGTGAAAAGTGGGATCCAAAATAGGGCCGGGTAGACAATTTAAAAAATTTTTTTAATAAGTGACCCCTTAGGGGTAATTTTATGCGGGGAATCGATTGCGCGCACTCCCGAACCTTAAAAATGCTTCCTTGACCCTAATTTAGGGAAGGAATCTGTGTATTGAAGCGAAAATCAAACATTTTCGAATTTTTATGAGAAAACCGTCGATTAGGTTATTCTAGGCGGGGAATCGATTGCGCTCACTCCAGTATCGTGAAAATGCTCCAATCGACATTATATAAGATGTTGTTAACGATATATTTATTCAATTTTATTAGTTAAAATAGAAAATAAGGTATTTTTAAGAATCATTACGCCACAAATCAATTACTTGACAACACAGTTGCACAACCCCGGTACTCCGGTAAAATTTTACAGGGGTAGGTCATGGGTAGGAGAGGGGTAGTTCACGGGGTGGGAGGGGTAGGTCATAGGTCTCCGGCGCCGGGGGACTTCCAAAAGGTCGCCAAACTGCGGAGGAAGGGAGTGGGTCATAAAAATAAAAATTTTGGACCGGGGTCTGTGCAACTGTGCTTGGCAATGATACGTACAGGGTAGGCCAAAAAGTGGATTTTTTTTATTCCCCCTTCCTCCAGACAATACGAGCTCTAGGAAGATTACCAACGGAAAATTGTCAACGAAAAAACATAACAGAATCAACATTTTCACACTATTTTTCTGATATTCGTCTTTGGGGCAGCTAATGCAAAGTAGTACAAAATATTCATCAAAGCTTGAAAAATTCTCACAAGGAAAGGGACGGTACTTGATGGTCACAGATTTTTTTCGGACCACGTTAAAAATGTAGTAGAAGCTATATTAAGACGATTAAAATAGGTCAGAAGCCGCAATTCGCTCAAACTTGACCGTCAAGAACACCACCTGTGGTTGAGTTTGTACAATTCTTCTCATCTGAATTATCGTGGCAGTCGTTATCCCCATCACATTTATACGAGTTCGGGATGCATCTATGGTTCTGACACTGGAAGAACTCTGGTTGACAAGCCGAGTAAGTGCAATTAGCGTGCTCGTCGGAGCCGTCCAAGCAATCATTATCTCCATCACATTCCCACGAAGAAGAAATACAGCGCTTGTTCCGACACTGGAAGAACTCTGGTTGACAAGTGCAATTGGCGTGCTCGTCGGACCCGTCCAAGCAATCATTATCTCCATCACATTCCCACGAAGAAGAAATACAGCGATTGTTCTGACACTGGAAGAACCCTGGTTGACAAGTGCAATTGGCGTGTTCGTCAGACCCATCCAAGCAATCATTAGTTCCATCACATTTCCACAAAGAAGAAATACAGCGCTTGTTCTGACACTGGAATTCTCCTTTGTTGCATTCCCTCATAGATACGCCGCACAGCTCTTCGCTTTCATCTTCCGCATCAGCACAATCTACATCACCATCACACAGCCAGTTTTTCGGTATACATTCATATTTAGGTTGAGTCAAGTGGGCGTTCGACGAGCAATGGAATTCCTCGTCGGTGCACGTGCGGTTGCCGCATTGATGCACCGTGCCTTCATCCGAGCTATCGCCGCAGTCGTCTTCACCATCGCAAATATATGCTCTAGAGGTGCAATTGCCATTGTCGCATTGGAAGATGTACGTGCCCTGACAGATTCTCCTTCCGTTTGAATCCGTGCAGTTCGTATGGGTTTCATCCCAGGCGCCCTCACCGCAATCGTTAGCCCCATCGCAGACCCAAGTTTCGCGAATGCATCGCCCACTTGGACATCTGACATATTGCTGGGCGCATTGTTGACTCATGCAAAATAGCTTGATTTCATCAGACTGGTCTCCACAATCGTTATAACCATCGCACAAGTCAGTTGGTTTGATGCAAATATTCGTTTTTGGGCAGTGAATTAGAACGCCCCGACAATCAATTGGTAGACCGGGACAGGATTTTTCATTCTCATCGGAAACTTGCTCGTCATTACAGTCGTTGTGCCCATCGCAGACCTTGGCTTCATCTATACAATAGCCATTTCCACAAGAAAATGTGCCAGACGGGCAAACGGTTGAGCTTGTACAATTCTTCTCATCTGAATTATCGTGGCAGTCGTCAGTTCCATCACATTTCCACGAGTTTGGGATGCATTTATGATTCTGACATTGGAAGAACTCTGGTTGACAAGTGCAATTGGCGTGCTCGTCGGACCCGTCCAAGCAATCATTATCTCCATCACATTCCCACGAAGAAGAAATACAGCGCTTGTTCTGACACTGGAAGAACTCTGGTTGACAAGTGCAATTGTCGTGCTCGTCGGACCCGTCCAAGCAATCATTACCTCCATCACATTCCCACGAAGAATTAATACAGCGCTTGTTCTGACACCGGAATTCCCCTTTGTTGCATTCCTTCATAGATACGCCGCACAGCTCTTCGCTTTCATCTTCCCCATCAGCACAATCTACTTCACGATCACACAGCCAGTTTTTCGGTATACATTCATATTTCGGTTGAGCCAAATGGGCATTCGACGAGCAATGGAATTCCTCGTCGGTGCACGTCCGGTTGCCGCATTGATGCACCGTGCCTTCATCCGAGCTATCGCCGCAGTCGTCTTCACCATCGCAAATAGATGCTCTAGAGATGCAATTACCATTGTCGCATTGGAAGATGTACGTGCCCTGACAGATTCTCCTTCCGTTTGAATCCGTGCAGTTCGTATGGGTTTCATCCCAGGCGCCCTCACCGCAATCGTTACCCCCATCGCAGACCCAAGTTTCGGGAATGCATCGCCCACTTGGGCATTTGACATATTGCTGGGGGCATTGTTGACTCATGCAAAATAGCTTGATTTCATCAGACTGGTCTCCACAATCGTCATTACCATCGCACAAGGCATTTGGTTCGATGCAAATATTCGTTTTCGGGCAGTGAATTAGAAGACCCCGACAATCAATTGGTAGACCGGGACAGGATTTTTTATTCTCATCGGAAATTTGCTCGTCATGACAGTCGTTGTGCCCATCACAGACCTTGGCTTCATTTATACAATTACCATTTCCACAGGAAAATGTGCCAAACGGGCAAACGGAAGATTGCGCCTGAAAAAATGAAGTTATATTATTCCTCGTACTCGAAAACCCCTAAATCAATGAAAAATTTTCATCGGCTTCAAACATTTCTTATTTTGAAACAATTGTGATCACATAAGGAGTCGTTGCTCCGAAAAAAATTTTTTTTGAAAATTTTTGTAAAAAATAATTTCCTAGGGGTAATTTTATGCGAGAAATCGATTCTATTCCCGAAGCATGAAAACGCTTCCTTGACCCTGATTCAGGAAATGGGTTGGGTGTATTGAAGCGAAAATCAAACATTTTCGGATTTTTATGAGTAAACCGTTGATTCTTAGGTTTTTCTAGGTGGGGAATCGATTCCGCGCATTCCCGAATCTTGAAAACGCTTCCTTGACCCTGATTCAGGAAAGAAATCGGTGTTTTGAAACGAAAATCAATTTATTTACATAAATACGTATCCTTTCCTTGAATCAGGGTTAAAGAAGTTTTTTCAAGGTTCAGGGGTCAGGTCTCAAAGTGCTGGAAAGGGATTATAAATGGACCCCCTATCCAACTATGGTTGGAGGGAGGGGGTGTTCAGATTGGAGTCGACATAGGAGTTGATGTATGAGTTGACTTTGTCCTCCCTACTTGTACACTTATGCCTTTGGGTGCAATAAAGCTTACTTCATCCCCTGGCAGTCTGAATTCTAAACCGTCAAAAAATACAAAAATAAGAGCATAGAATAACAAAAAGGACGTTTTCATATTTATTATTGTCATATGAAAATTTACAAAAACTCTATGACAATATATACTGTTTTGCTAAGAGATGTTTACACCCTGGCAAAGATAAAAAACACACATAAATCACTTTTTGTAAATTGTTTTGATGCCATGAGTGCATTAAAAGATCAGTAACTTGTTCGGGAAGTTTTTTTTCAGGAAGTTGTTTTCTTGTAGATCGACCCCATGTTTATTATTAAATTGTTGGAATTATCGGTGCGTTTTGCTTAAATTATCGGTGCGTTTTGCAAAATACATAAAAATAAGTATTTGTTGACCGAAGATTTGTCAAAAATTGAAAAATTTTAACCAAAAATACTTATTTGACTAAAAAAATTGTATTTTAGGATATTTTTTACCCAAAAATTCATTATTTTAGCTAAATTTTAATATATTTTAGCATTTGCTTTTTTTGCTTTCTTTTCTGAGGCCTAATTGCTTTTTTTCAAAAATTTTAGATGGAACCTTGGATATGGACCTGCTTAGAATAAAAAAATTTTTATGGAAAAGGCATTTTTAGTGAAAAACTTGAAATTTTTGGTTAAAAATGAGTAAAATTTTTGACTCTACTCTTGAAAATGTTTTCCGAAATTCGATTTCACAATAGTTTCCGAATTATTGTCAAACTAATACAAAGTATAGAATACAACTATTATTTAAACTAACTCATAGTCTATGAGTCATAGAAACATGTTTCTCTCGTTTCTCTCAACTTAATATGAACATATGAAAGAGGTTTATTCTCATACTCAACTCTATATATAATTGAGTGCGCAACTTTCTATGTAAATACGAGTCCGGAGTTATCATTCAGTAGGACATTATTATTGGTCATCAATGAAATTCCGGTTTCATTGGAGCATTATGATTGGTTTCATGGAACCTTGATTGGGACTCGTATTTTTGATTTTTTTGAAAAAATAGTTGTCATGAAACATCCATAATTATCTTTTTATGCTTCCCCTGCGCACTATAGACAATTACGATTGATTACAAGGGGAGGGGGTCAAAAAACCGAAAATTTTGATTACGTAATATCTGGATGACCCCTTAAGGATGGCCCCTAAAGGTGTTTTTAACCCTCTCATTTCCTTCAGAAACGCTAAAAAAAACGCTATTTTTGATGGGGGGAGGACAAGGTCGACTCATACATCAACCCCTATGTCGACTCCAATCTGAACACCCCCTCCCTCCAACCATAGTTGGATAGGGGATCCATTTATGACCCCCCACCCCCTCCAGCACTTTGAGACCTGGTCCCACTCCCTCCCTTCAACCATAGTTGGATAGGGGGTCCATTTATGACCCCCCTCCAGAACTTTGNTGGATCTCCGGAAAAAATTTTTTTTTGAAAATTTTTGTAAAAATACATTCCTAGGGGTAATTTTATGCGAGAAATCGATTCCGCGCATTCCCGAAGCATGAAAACGCTTCCTTGATCCTGATTCAGGGAAGGAATCGATGTATTGAAGCGAAAATCAAACATTTTCGGATTTTTATGAGAAACCGTCGATTCTTAGCTTTTTCTAGGTGGGGAATTGCGCGCATTCCCGAACCTTGAAAATGCTTATTGACCCTGATTCAGGAAAGAAATCGGTGTATTGAAGCGAAAATCAATTTATTTACGTAAATACGTACCTTGACTCTATCAGGGTCAAGGAAGCGTTTTCACAATTTGGCAGTGCGCGCAATCGATTTTTCACCTTATTTTGACCCCTAGCAGGTCATTTTTCAAAAAAAAATTTTTGGAGAAAGGGCCCTAATTTGCACATCCCCTTTAATATATGTCATTAAATTTCAACTATAAAAAAATCGCAAATCTCTGCGACATACCCGGGGTTTTCGCCCGCGTTTTTGGCATTTTGACCCGGTTGTTGTGGTTTTCAGCCAAAGTGATCTTCCCAAAAAATGGAACCCAGATTCCAAGGAAAATTTTGATATATTGGATATGGTATGTTTGTATACAAGTTGTTGACTTGATGCTAATTTATTCTTTAAAAATGGTGATTTTTCGATGTTTTTAGCATAGTTAGCTCTCCAAAAAATGTTTTTTTTTCAAAACATTTTTTTCGTTTTCAATAACATGCATAAAATTTTTAATTTTCCAATAAATCCTTGTTTGTAAATACTCGTTTCAAATAGGATATCGGCTTTGCATTTCATTCATATCCAAATGTCACTTTTCATTTCGCTCATAATTCTCGGTTCTCTGCAAATTCGGCTGACCCAAATGCCAAAAGAAACGGAAACCGGCTGACCACTGGTCAGCACAATGGGTCAGTTTCTCGTTTTCGGTGATATGGAGAAAAGTTAAAACAAAGGAGAAATTTTGAATTTCAATTTTGCAAGAGCCGCCTAGATGGGTGAAATTCGAGAGTAAAATCGGGTATAAAAGGGTGAAAGTGGAACAGAAATGTACAGAGCCGAGGTTTTTGTTCATCATGGACGGGCTTATCAAGCAAGAAGATGAAACTCCTTATCATAAAGAAATCCGACTTTATGCCTTCTCGGCAGTCGCCGTCTCCACAGCTTCCGTANCTAGATGGGTGAAATTCGAGAGTAAAATCGGGTATAAAAGGGTGAAAGTGGAACAGAAATGTACAGAGCCGAGGTTTTTGTTCATCATGGACGGGCTTATCAAGCAAGAAGATGAAACTCCTTATCATAAGTAGGCATTTATGTAGAACTCATATCACGTAATCAGGTTGATCATGTTTGATCACCGAGGAGGATGGGGGGATGTTAACTGGAATGATCACGGGGGGGGGGTCAGACCATTGATCACGTGATCAGGCACATAGCAATGAGCAATTTCCCCCGCATGAAATCAAAAAGATGAAAATTTTTCCTAATGGTCCTCTTATAATTCATTTCACGAGCACATGAGAAAAATTTTCCGGAAGAATGGTCAAGTGGTTAGGGCGTCGGTCCATAGATCTGAAGGTTGCGGGTTCGATCCTCCAGGGGCAGAAACTTTTCCTTTGCTCGAAACTGGCTGAAAATTTTTGCCCTACTGTTTGATGCGGGGAATCCATTTTTGATGGAATTTGGAACTGTTTTTCGATGAGAAACCCCCCCCGCCCGGGGGTGTCGGAGGGGGTAGCAGAGGGGATGAAGGCGAAAGGGAGGGTGGCGGGGGTTCGAAAGGCAAAAATTTTCTTTAGACCCCCCCCCCCTATTCATCTATGCCACGGGGGGGGGGGGGGGGGAAGCCCGTGATCATGTTTGATCACGGAGGAGGATGGGGGGGATGTTAAAAATTTGATCACATGATATGTGAATGATCCTTAACCTATCAAATTTGTAGAGAAATCCGACTTTATGCCTTCTCGGCAGTCGCCGTCTCCACAGCTTCCGTAATCGCAGCAATTGTCATCTTGCCGATGCTTTTCACTTCGGTCCACGATCTCCGAAGTGATGTCTTCGCGGAAACAGACTTCTGCAAGATTCGCGTCCGTGACATATGGTATGAAATGTATACACTAGAAAAGAACGGTGGCCCCATCCCACAAACTCGTCAAAAGAGAGGCTGGCTCTTCGGCCAATTTGTTCCAGATAGTAACAACTATGAAGGTGCTCCAGCTCCTNAAGAACGGTGGCCCCATCCCACAAACTCGTCAAAAGAGAGGCTGGCTCTTCGGCCAATTTGTTCCAGATAGTAACAACTATGAAGGTGCTCCAGCTCCTGCTGTAAGAGAAAAATGCGAAAAAAAGAATTTTTCAAATTTTTTAGCCCAACTATGCTGCTCCTGCACCACAAAGCAATGGATATGGTCCAGCGCTAAACCCTGAGCCTGCACCAAGCTGTTGTACTTGTCACCAAGTATGCATTAAAAAAAAGGACATTTCAATCACACGTGGGCGCGTAATGCAAACTTTTTGTATTTTATAAGAAGAAACGAACCATACCAAAAATTTGGACCCGCATGGTCTAATGGCTAGGATGCTAGCCATTAGAGTTATTGGCCGGGTTTGATCCCACCAGGGTCAAAATTTTATTTTAGCTAACCAAAAAAGTTATAAAAGTAAACCCCGTTAAGATTGCATGAAAATTTTTTGCTTATCATTAGTTTTTGAGAAAAAATTTTCAGGGACCTCCTGGACCAGCTGGCGAACCCGGTGAAGATGGTAAAGATGGAAAAGATGGTGATATTGGTGCTGATGGCAAGGACGGCAAAGATGGTGGTGTTACACCAGCTGGTGAAGCCAACGAGCCTTGCGTGATCTGTCCACCTGGACCACAAGGCTTGGCCGGAAATCAAGGACCCAAGGGACCACCCGGACCTCGTGGACCACATGGTCTTAACGGAATTGATGGCCGTCCTGGAGAGCCTGGTATGGCCGGAGCAGCTGGTGCAGCCGGACAAACTGGACCTACAGGATCACAAGGACCAGCTGGAAATGTAAGATCCACCATTCTTGTCAACCAACTATAACTTTTTTTAGCTCGGCAAAATTTCGACACTCGATGGACCCCGTGGACCGACTGGTCCTCCTGGTCCTCCCGGTGAAAAGGGAGTTAATGGTTGCAAAGGAGAACCCGGTGGCACACATCCCGGACCCAAAGGTCCACCCGGTGATGAAGGCAGACCTGGCAAGCCAGGAAAGAAAGGACCATCAGGACCACCAGGCCCACCTGGATCCAAAGGACCACAAGGAGATTGTGTCCACTGTCCTCCACCAAGAACTCCACCAGGTTATTAAATTCCAATATGATGCTCAAACTCAATCGACATTATATAAGATGTTGTTAACGATATATTTATTCAATTTTATTAGTTAAAAGAAAAAATAAGATATTTTTAAGAATCTTTACGCCACAAATCAATTACTTGACAACACAGTTGCACAGCCCCGGTACCTCACCCCAGGTAAAATTTTACCGGGGGGTAGGTCATGGGTGGGTAGTTCGTCTTTGGGTCAGCTAATCCGAAGTAGTACCAAATATTCATTAAAGCTTGAAAAATTCTCACAAGGAAAAGGAC
>OZJO01026071.1:0-16511 GCA_900406225.1 Acrobeloides nanus | reverse complement strand
TCGAAATTGATCCACCATCACCAGCTTCGGATTCCACATCTGACATTTTCTATTCTGGTCGCCAATGTTGTAACCGTGTGAGTAAAGAGTAAATGAGTATTATATAAAGTTTATTTAAAAGCTAAGTTAAATAGGACGATTACAAAACAAGGATGAATAATCCAAAAAGACTGACTCATCTGAGAGACTAAACATGAGAAGCATAGCTTTTGGAAAATAGCCAACAGTCTAGAACATTTTCGCTCGCGGGAAAACAAGCTTGATACAAAGGGTTTAACAGCCTAACAATACACTAAAAAAATCCAGGCGATGATTTTCAAAAGGCTATTTTTTTACTATTTTCATAGAACTGTTTTTATCATAACTTTTGATAGAGAAGGTTTCAAGAGATGATTTTGGTCTCAATGGAAAGCACAGAATCTCAGCTTTAAAATGATATCAAAACTAGGCTGTATTGCTTATATTAGATCGTTCAAAAAGTTCGTTGCCAAAAATTTAAAATGTTTTCTTTAACAAAAACAATAACAAAAGTACAACAAAATGATAACAAATAATAGATTTAATCTTCCGGGAAGTAATTTTCTTTAAATTCGATGGTTTTCGCCCAGCGATCCAGTAGCGCTGTTATTCCCTTTACCCAGAAACCCGTCGGCTTCGAATCAATCCACTGTTGAATGGATTCTTTCACCTCTTCAGACAAACCGTGCCTGTTTGTTGAGATCAGAAAGCTTGTGCGGTACCCAAACGCCGAATTGGTTGATCTTAAAAACTCTACAATTCAACTAACAGAAAACAACCTACCTTTCCAATTGCTTGAAGGTAATCCCATACAGATCCCACCGATTTCTGAAGAATCGCGGCCAATTCACTAACTGTTAACTTGGGGTCCTCCTCCACCAACCGTCTCAACTCATCCTCGTCGAAATTGCTCGGTCTTCCGCTTCTTAGTTTTTCCAGGTCGTCAACGTCTTTTTCACCGTCCCAAAATCTTTTAAGCCATTTACCGCAACCTTGATGCGTTATCATACTTGCTCCATAGACTTTTTCAATTTCCTCTGCTGCAGCTCTATTGGTTATCGAGTTGTCTTTGTCATAAAGCCACAACAAACAATGGCGAAGGTGCTTTTTTATAGCTCTAATAACCATTTTATAACTAAAAAAATACAATTACATTAAAAATATAAGTAATTAGAAATGCACAAAAAACTTTAAATTTTTGGCAACGAGCTTTTTGAACGACCTAATACTATCAGAGGTTATGATGGAAGGTCTGAGATATATCACCAGCAACCATTTGATATTTTCTGCCACCACTTGTTTTTGGCATAAGTCCTGTTAGAGAAAAAGCCTTAAGGCACGGTTTTAGTGTCGTTGAATAGCTATGGATCTAAGCTTTAAAATGACACCAAAATTACCTCATAAGCCTTTAGCTATCAAAAAATATGGCTAAAAATGAGTGTATCCGAACTTTTACCATAAATGTTTTAGGCACTATAACTTTCGCCACGCTAACTTTCGTCATGTAACTTTCGCCACGATAACTTTCGTGTCAATAAAAATTTAATTTCAGACTAATTGAGTTGCTTGATTTACAATAAATATATATATTGACACGAACGTGGCGAAAGTTACAGTTTTTTTGGCAATATGGCGAAAGTTGTCGTGGCGAACATAAAACGTGGCGAAAGTTATAGTGCCATGTTTTAATTACTATATTTTTTTCACCCTGTATCTCTAGCATCCACCGAAAATTAGCCTACGAAATGTTCCATGCCCCAATAGTAACTTTTTCTTCTTACACGTCAAATAACCAATATGCCAAAGATTTTATCACTGACGTAAGTTTTATGCCTTTTTGAATGTTTATGAAAATTTTCAGTTTTCTGGGGTTCAGCAAGCTTTACCAGAAAACATTCATTTGTTGACTTTGAAGCAGATTGATTCGAATAATTTTATTATAAGGCTGGAGCATATTTATCAAAAAGATGAAGATGAGAAGCTCTCTAAGCCAGCTACATTAGACTTGACGAAAATAGTGGCTAATTTTAAGATAGCTCAAGTACAAGAATTGAGTTTGGCTGCCAACAAAGTGCTAAATGCAAATGGTAAGGCTGTCCAGGACTATTGAGATTCTATAGGAGGTTGGAGCTGTGCGTTTTATTCTCTCAATATTATTAGAGTTTTTTGATCTTGGAAATTTTTTGCGATTTTTTATAAATTTAATATTTTTAGCCGGAACCAGTGTAACACTAGCCCCTATGGATATCAAAACCTATCTGTTAACTTTACAACCTGGAAACAACGGAAATCCTACAGCTTCTTCGACAGCCACTACAAGTAGTGGGGTTATTGCAAGTTCTGCTTCTACATCTACTAACACACTCCAAACTCCAGTTAAACAAGGAGCCTCATCATCTACCATAGATGTTTTAATTATATTCAGTTTTATCATATTTCATTTAATTTTTGGCCTTAGCATATAAAATGACGATTTTTTCAAATAAACTTTCTCAATTTTTGGCATTTCTGGCCTTTTTTACTCTCTCATGTTTCCTTCATAGGCCACAAGATCTTATGATAGGGCACTGTTTAATAGAAGTTTCTAAATTTTTCCAATACAAAAAATCTGAAAAATATCCTGCCCCTCTATAACCACTTACAAAAAACCCCATGTCTCAAAATGTTCACCAGGTTTTTAAAATCGCCTCGATACACAGACAAACACCGGCCAAATACTATAAAAAAGAAAAAGATCTAAACTTATGGCGTATCTAAACAATTTTGACAAACGATATGACGTATCAAAAAATTATTTAAATATGATCTATTGAAAATTTTTGACGAAGGACCTTGTTCATTCGGGATATATGTCCAGGACACGGGGTTTTTCGATTTTGAGGTTTTCAGAGCATCAAAACGCTCCCCTGTTTATTATTTTACACCATCTAAGGCTTTTTTTGTTGTATTTCAGGTCGGTATAATACACCCAATCTACTCACGAAATGCCTTCGAAGGGAGCAAATCATGATTAAAAGAGCTTCTTTGAAACCTGAAACCTTCAAAATCGAATTCTACGCTAAAAATTACCCCCTATATGGATCATTTTTTGAAAAAAATTTTCTTGACACCCCAAACGATGTTTGGGGTGTCAAGAAAAATAAATCTTTTTTGACACTCCCAAAAAAAGTCGATTTTTTTAAATCCGGGAAAAATTTTTGCAAAAAATCCAGTGGAGTCACAAAAAAATTTATTGAATTTTTTGCAAAAATTTTTCCCGGATTTAAACAAAAATCGACTTTTTAGTCAAAAAAGTTTTAATTTTCAACGCCTTATACTCGAAATTCATGGAAATTAAGTTTAAAAAAAGTTTATTTATTATCTATTAATCAAGTAATATCCAAGCAGCAGTGTATCCAATCATAAAAAATACAGCAAATAGAACGACATTTCTAACAACTTTTTTAGAGCATGTTCTTCTATACTTTCCAATGAAATGATTACATGATGGGCAATAGTGACTCACGTTCTAAAATACTGCTATTTGGTCAATTTTTTTCAACCTACTTTGTGGAATTTAAAACAAGAGAAAATGGTTGACAGAATTGGCATGAGAATAAATGCAATTAAGTATAAATCAACAAATTTAATTTTGGTTATGGCGGATTTATAATAAGAGTAAATGAATAACATAGTTGCTATGAACATACATGCAAGTATGTATAATAGATAGGAAAAATTCCCAAGAACGTTTTTAGTTTTGGTTATGATAAGAGAATCGCAATGTGAGCAGGTTATGCGCATAGGGTATTCTTCGAATTCGAAAACTACTACTTGTAGAGGTTGTCGGGATTGGACTTGTTGAAGTTGAGGTTGAAATTGGACTAAAATTCGCATATCACAAACCCATAAAATGGGTCAATAGCCAATTGGATGAATCCATAGCCCATAAGATAGGTCCATTGCCCATAGGATAGGCACATAGCCCATAACAGTGGCGTAACCAAGGGAACAGGTGCCCCTTCCGGGCCTTCAGCCCGGAAAAAACATAAGGGTGGGGACCCTTATGTTTTTGCCCGAAATTTTTGGAAATTTAAAAAAATCCTGAACATTTTGGAAAAATTGCGAAAAAATCACCTTGGGGGACCCTTATGATTTTTTGAAAAATTCGTAAAAAATAGCGAAAAAAATCACCTTGGAGGGCTAAGGTGATGTACCCCCTTCCGAAATTTCTGGCTACGTCACTGGCCCATAAGATGGATCCATACCCTATAAGATGGGTCCCTAGCCCATAGGATAGATCCATAGGCCATAGGATAGGATAGAGCACTCAGGATAGGTCCATAGCCTATAGGATCTGTCCATATTTCATATGATAGACCTATAGCCCATAAGATGAGTCCATACCCTAAAGATGGGTCCCTAGCCCATAGGATAGATCCATAGGTCATAGAATAGGATAGAGCACTCAAGATAGGTTCATAGCCCATAAGAAGGGTCTAAAGCCTCGTATAGGTGCATAGTCCACAGGATAGGTCTATACCCCATAGGACTATCACGATATACGACCATAGTGATATGGCCTATAGGATTTTTTGTAGTTTAATTTAAACTATCTTACCCGAAGCAGGTTTTGGTCTTTCATTTCTAAGCCCAAAGTCATATGGAGGAGGATTTTCAGGTCTATAATCATCAACAGGAGCAGAGGGATTTATTGACATTTTTTAAGGAAAAATTTTCTTCAACACTATCAATCAGAATGAGAAGAAAGTTCTTTTGAATTAGTCTTATTTTTTTGCCTTGTCTTAAATTGTACCAGGTATATAGAACGTTCGAAGAACCTGTTCTTTTACATAATACAATCTCTTGCGACACTTTTTCAAATGATTTTCGCCAAGTAAAAAGAAACAACAACTAATTTGTATTTCAAAATAACTAAAAATAACGTTATGGAAAATAGTTTTTTCTGTAGTCCCTGTCTCTATTAGTGTCTCTACAAAAACCTGAATCAGGGTCTTTGCGGGAAAATTCAAATTCAAAACAAATTCCAAAAATCGCCAATTTCAAACACGATTATCTCGACAACGATAATGATTCAGAATTTACTGTAAAAACAAAAAATGCTCCATTTTTAAAATTTTCCAAATATATATAAATTATGGCAAATTTCGCGAATCTAAAGAATTTTCAATTTTTGACCTCCTCGGGATGACCAACTTCATAAGACCATATCTCAAAAACAGGTACCTGAATTTTTTAAAATTTATATTTTTTTATTAATACTGATGTTGTTCTTACTAAATTAGCTTTCAAACCCCATGGCTGAATTAACGTCGATTTTCTAGAGCCGTTTTTGTGTAAAATTGGACCCTGTACAAAACTACCAAAATTTCAATAAAATAGTCATATCTCCTTGGAAGTATGTCGGATCAAAAAGTGATGTTCTACAAAATTTTACTACAATATCATATCAATAAATTAAAAAAGACCGTATTTGAAAATCTTTTAAATTAGCTGAGATATCGCGTTTTAACTAAATGGGTCCAATTTTTGCTCTTCGCCCAAGGTGTCTAAGTTTGAAGGGCCATATCTCTGGATACGAAAAAGTTTTGGATTTTAGGAAGACAGAGTTTTTATGTTGGGGTCATACAGTTACTTTTAGGCAACAATTGAAAAAAATTTGAGACTATGACTTTTTTGCTTGATATCTGCATCTACAGATTTATTTAAAAACCTTCAGACAATCTGTCTTATTAACGCTTCATTGAGATCTTCATACTTACTTGGAGGTCTAGGCGGTTTGAGATTTGGACATTTTTGGGGGGCTAATCAGGGCTATTTTTTTGGAAAATAGCCCTGATTTTAAAGTAAAAATATCCAAGTTGATAATAAGTTGTATTTTTGAATTCCTTAAATAAATGAACGATGAAAATTGATATGCAATTTTTAGCTCGTTATCAGTTAACGACGAATCAATAAATATCTTCCATGGGGCCCGGATATTTACAAATTTTATCTTGATTGATTTTTTCTCCCAAAAGAAAGTAATGTGATACGGAAATTTAATTAGCCTGTAATGAGTCAGCGACTAAAAACTCTATTTTGTCTTTTTTCACGTTGATGAAATTGATCAATATCACATTCCGCCGCAATTAGACAAAACAAAAGGGTTCTTTTTATAGGTTTTATCGAGTTTTTCTAGAGAATTAGATATTTTTGATCCCTAAAAATTATGAGCCAAACTAACAAGATGATCAAAGAATGCACCCTGGTGAATTACATTAACGTAGTTGAAGCCAAAAATCTTGACAAATGATCAGTCAGTCAAAATAAAAAGTTCCGAAATGGGGTTAAAAAACGTAAACTATAAGAGGCCAGAACAGGCTTAAAGGAGCCTCCTGGGGCTCAGAAGAGCCTTTGGGGCACAGAAGAGCCTCTTGGAGCTCAGAAGAGAATCTTTAGATTCAGAAGAGTCTCGTGGAGCTCGAAAGAGTCTCCTGGGGCACAGAAGATCCTCTTTGATCTCTGGATTTCATTGGACTGAAGAAGATCCTCTTAATACCTTTCTAATTTATTGAAACATAAATTTCAACATACAAAAAGCTTTATCTTTACAGATAATATGAGTTTTTTCAGGTCTTCTATTCTTTGGCTCAAAATAACATATACAATCCGATCGTTTGTTGAGGGCTTGATTTCAAAAATTTCTTTCACCATCTCTTTTTGGTCAGGAACAAGAATAGGTTTTTCACTCTCTTCCATTAACCAATCTCGAAAATTTTGCTGGAAAATAAAGTTTTTACTATTGTTGAAGTTTACTAAAAAAAATTCAGCGTGGGGAAAAACAAAATCTTTGCCTACCAAATTTTATAACTTTTATCAACTTTTTCGGCTCATCATATTTCAAATAATGCAGGATCAGTTCTCGGCAAAAGTTGATTGCATACCTAGTTTCCTCTTTTCCAAGAACTATTTTGAATCTTGCATCTCCATCTAAACTGGAAATAAAACAGAAAAGAGATCTGTTTTCTTCCACACTTCTCAAGTCTTCATAAGAAATGGTTAAAACAAGTTTCTTTGGGGGAAATGGAATGTTTTTAATACAGTCAAAGTTCAAGGAATCCAATTCAACATCATCATCAAATTCCGGATCGACTATGTCAGAAGGAACAGATAAATTAAGCTTATCTAGATTAATATATGATTGAAAGAGATTCGATAGAGCAGTGAAATCATCCTTATGTCCAATATCGAAGTTCAGGGTTATTATATTGAGTTTTGAACCAGACAACTCTGATAGAATTTTGAACATAGTCTAAACTTTTTGTACAAGACATTAGTTTTAATGTTTTCTATGATGCTTGACCTGTTCAACAACTGTCAAATTTTGGGGTTTCAACTGTCAACAGACAGTTGCAATTGTCGGGCTTGAAAATAAATTTTAAATTTTAAATGTTGATTTTCTTCCTTCAAGTAACACCAATATGCTAAAATTATAAAAACTTATGAAAAAAAAATTTGACAGTTACAACTATCATTTAACAGTTGAAACCCCAAATTTGAGAGTTGTTGAACAGGTCAATATGATACGATAATGGGAATTGTGTAACGGCGCTCAATTTTCCCATTATAGTCTTGTAGAAGGGGTTGGCATCACTTGCGCACACATATTTGCGCATTTATACCTGCACAGGGACATCTGCGCAGGGACATTTGCGAATGTACATTTGCGCATGCAACATTTGCGCAGCGTTATTTGTACATATATACTTGATCAGCAACATTTGCGCACGGACATTTGCGCATGTACATTTGCGCATACAACATTCTAGCATGGACATTTGCGAATGGACATTGCGCATGGACATTTGCGCAGCGTCATTTTGCCTAAATTTTTTATGCAAAATTTTGCCATTTTTAGGAGAATTTTGACAAAAATTAACTAGTTTTATGCAATTTTGATTAAAATTTGGGATTTTTATGCGAATTTTTGACAAAATTTTGCCATTTTTATTCAAGAATTTTTGGGATATGTGATCTTCCAATGCTATTTTTTGTCATGAGAACTTACATCTACTTTATAATGTGACTTCTTTAAATCTATATAGTCATATTGAAATTTTAACTCCGAAAAAATACAAAGCCTTAAACTTTTGGCCACACTTTTTCTTTTCTCCTTTATTCGATTAATAGCTTCAGTTGCCCTAAATCATCATAACATATACTAGGTTGGCAACTAAGTTTTGTCCGCATCCTCAAAAATTGAATTTTTTTCAAAGATTCGCATTTATGTTTTTTCTAAATTATATTAGAGTATTTGAAGTTCATTTTTATGTGAAATTTGTCCATTTAGCAGTGAAATGGAAAGCAACGCGGCGATATATAGTCTGTTTTCCGCCAAGCTAGCTAAAAAGCTTTCAGATGATAGCCTAATGGTCTAAGGCACGAACCCATTTAGAAGGCGTTTAGAAGTTCGTGGTTCGATTCCAGAGTGCGCACTTTTCATGGAATGATCTCAATTCAATGAGAATTTTTACCTCTATCAAAGTTGATGCGGGGAACCCGATCCTGGTGTTACTTTGAAATTTTTCCTATTGCGAAAAGACCACGCAGGGATGCCAAAAATGTGATCACCTACTAGTAATAGGCAAAATTTAAAAGTAACACCCAAATCGTATTCTCCGATCAACTTTGGTAGGAGTAAAAATTTTCATTGAAATTTTTTACTCCTTTCATTGAATTTAGATCATTCCACTAAAAGTGAACTCTCGGAGATCGAACTAGTACCTTCAAAACGGGTTAGACCACTAGACTATCATCTGAGAGCTCGGCGAGAAACATACTGTATTACTTGGTCAAAACTGTTGTACGATTTGCTACAAATAAATCCAAGCTGTCATATGCATGTTTTTGATCAGCCAATACTTGAGTTCTGGTGTTACTTATTATGAGCCTTAGTTCTGCTAGTTTTCTGAGCGGTAAAATAGAGATATAGTTTTCAATGGTTATGTTCCAATGATAGGAAACAAGTTGATTCCGTTCAATTTCATTTCGATCGAGGAACAAGAATATCTCTTTTAAGAGTTCGGGAGAAATATTTGGCGTGTTTATTGAAGAAAGAAGAGGAATAAGAGAGCAACCAGATTTGGAGAAACTTCCAGATTTGAGAAGACTTCCAGGTTTGGGGACAGTCAGGTTTGGACTTCTTTTTTTAGCATTTCTTTGAAGTTTTTTGATGAAACCTCGAGCGATGATGCCTCCGCCGATTAGGCATAGAAACAGAAAAAATAGATTTATAATCATGAGAATAAAAAGCAATGACGGAGATTCTAACGAAGTGAGAAAATCGAATGAAATAAGAAGTATTAAAATATAGTGATAAGAAAAGATTTGCACACGACGATAGAAATTTCCTTCTTAATTCTCTCAGTGTTGCGTCTTTTCACTTGGAATTTGAAAAGAACAAGTACAAACTAAACAAGTACAAATCTATCTCAAAATATGAATCTGGAAACCTTTATAGCTCAAAATTTGTGCATAGGAAGCTTGGATGAAATTTTGAGCCTGGAAGGCTATCTAGCTTAAAAATCTGGCACAAGAAGGTTTTCTAACTCAAAATTCGGGTCTGGAAGACTTTTTGGAAAAATTGCTTTGTAATGCTTTCTAATTAGAATCTTTTAATATTAAACGAAAAATGTCTGTCTGTTTGTCTGTCCATTTATCTGTTTATGTCACCAAGTTGTGTAACTTTAAGTCCAATCCCGTTACGCCTTAGATTTTTGGAAAGAGCTCGGTGAGAGAAGAAAAATGACATCCAAATCATGGGAGTACCCCCTCATGAAAAAATTACAAATTCAATTTTTCATTTTTGCCTTTTCACTTTAGGTATTTGGTTAGAAAAGAAAGACCGTTGCTTTCATGGTGCAGTTGGTAAAAGTTTTGCAGTCGGAAAGGCGCAGGTTCAATCCCCGCCGAAACATTTTTGCTTTTTCAATAAATGTTCTTTTTTTGAAAAAAATCGATTTATTTGAAAAAAACGAGAAATTGAAAAAAATTTAAGGGAGCGTCACTAAATATAGAACGCCGACTGTATCCCAATCTTCGGATTGATTCGTATCTTGGAGAATAAGGACCCTAAATTCGGGATGGTTTTAGGAAAGTCGATTTTTCAAAAGTGGCCTATCTCAACAATGTTTTAAGCTGAAAGTTCTGGAGCTACTGAACTGGGGGCCCACTTAACGTGACCCCGAAGTAAAAAGCGCCGAAATTTTTACCGAAACACACTCCCTAGGGGTAAAAATTGACGCAGAGCACGCTGGTGCCATTATTTTCAAACCAAAATCTTCGAAATAAGTGAGGGCAGTGGAAGTTCGAAATCCTTCAAATTAAAGGTGCTTGTGACCGCTAGTTTCGCAGCCGAATTTCGGAATTCCTTTGGCGCAAACATTTTGGTGCAAAAATTCATATGTTTTCGAAGATTTTGGTTTGAAAATAATGGCACCCGCGTGTTCCGCGTCAAATTTTACCCCCTAGGGGGTGTGTTTCTGTAAAAATTTCGGCGCTTTTTACTTCGACCTTGGGGGTCATGTTTAGTGGGTCCCCCAAGTTCAGTAGCTCCCAAATTTTTTTAAAAATTCAAAAATTTTATATTTATGTTTTTTCAAGGCAAAAATTTTGAGCCGAATTGCTGAATGCAAAAAAATCATCACCAACGGGGATCAAACCCGGGACCCAAAACTAAGAGTCTGCCATGCTATCACCTGCACCATCCGAGCACTTGAATGATCGGCAACAATTTAAACCGAAGTCCTTATTTTAGCTCTAGAATCATATGCTTTTTTAATGTGTAAATTTTATTGAATAAATGACTAAAAAAATATGACTTGCATTACAAAACTATCATTGAAACTAATTTTTGAACTATTAAAACAAATGTAAATTTTGATTTATCCCAGCATTCCCAAAAGACTAAGACCACTGGATATTCCAGAAAGAAGGCTCGAGTTTCCTCCTAGCGCATTAATTAGTCCAGTAAGAACTTTATCAAGGAGCTCTTTCAAACTTTCAAGTAACTTGTCGAGAAGATTGAGTAGATCTGGTCCGATCTAAATGGAGAAATTTCGAAAGAAAATGGAATTAATTTACGTCTTTAAGCAATTTTTGGAGTCCGGGAAGAAGATCGTTCAGTAATTGCCTAACTAACATCAATACATTTTTGATCAACCCTTCAAGGCCCAACAATTGTATGCCTTGTCTTTTCACACGTGTTGGCTCTGCAAGAGTTCTCGGAAGAGTAGGGGTATCAACGGGTGCTTCTTCTTTTGGTAAGTTGGCCAAAACCAAGTTAAGTCCATCCACAAGTTTCTTTAACGGGCCTAAATCACCCTTTACCCCGCTGAGAACTGCTTCCACAATGTTGTCAAGAAGTTTATTCAAACCAGAAAGTACTCCATCGAGAGGTCCAGTCTATGAAAAATTAATAAATTTGATTATAACACGTTCCGCGAGAGAGCCGAGCTTCGAATGTCACAAAAATTTTTTCGATGTTGAACGAAATTTTAGTCTTATAATCTGATATCGAGTTATGCAACTTTTATTTTAGCCTCAAAGAGAGAGGTCACCAGGTCGGGAGCCCAAAATAAAAATTGCATAACTCAATGGGTTCTATCAGATTATAAGGCCGGACACAAGTTGTCATACTTTTTCATTTAAAATGCATTAAAAAGTACGACTCGAGACCGCAGGTTGTAGTACTTTTTGTCATACCACGGTACGACAGAAAGGTACAACAGTATGACACCAAAATACGACAACTTGCGGTCGGCCTAAGTCTAAAATTTTGTCCAACATCGGAAAAAATTTTGTGACATGCTCTTGGTCTCAAAGCTTGATTCTCTCGCAAATCTTGTTTTACACAAAGTTTTTTAGTAGCCGTTCACAAATTACGTTTGAAAAAATCCGGATTTTTTTACCCTCTTCCTCTGTTAGTATACCGTTACCCCACCCTCCCTCCTATTTTCAAACGTAATTTGTCAATGTTTCTTACTGGTTTTCCTGAACTACCAAAGATAGGACCGAGTAAGCCTAGCACCTTTTTGATGGTATCGATTTTATCCTTTAGAAATCCTTCTACGTCTGCTTTGGGTGGAGTCGTCGAACCTGGTCGAGTAGGACAAAAAATGCTACAAGTTTGGGGAGGCAATGTTGGAATTCCTGGGGCTATGGTTACTCCGGTTCCCGGGGCTGAAGTAGTTGAAGATGAGCCGCTTGATTTCCATTTTCCCTCGTCTGAAAGACCACACTCTTTACGCCAATCACCTATGAGGTTTGTATTGGCTGAGACATCAGATGTGTCTTCGTTGTCATTGCCCTAAATAAAAAAGTATTTTTTAAAAATTTTTTCTTCTTATTTTCGAACCTGGATTTACCCTTAAAGAGGAGGAGAAAAATTTAAAAACTTGTTTTCATCGTATCCCCCTTATTTTGAAGGTCTAAAAATGGTTAACCCACATTGGTTTTCATCCATGAGGAATCCGAATCTGCCGTCAGAATTTTGTTCCGAGTTAACCCCGGATTTTATATCATATCTGTTTAAGAGTTAAATGGTTTTGTGCAAGAAATTTTTGACTCTATGGGATTGAACCGCACCTTTGGGTCCAAAGCAGGGGTTATGAACAATGATGTAGGTACGGTAGCAAGGAGGGTCAATGTACCCCTCTCTACCCCGAAACGCTAAAAATTTTTAAAAATCACTTGATGTCTAAAAAATTTTGGTCAAAAAATAAGATTTGTACCACCCTAAACGACTTGTACCTCTCCTCCCCCATGAAATCCTGTATACGTGCCTGTGTATGAAGGATGAACAGAGGTAGCATTTGGGTGAACAATCAAAAATTTGATCCTACCCAGTACCGTACCAAGGATTTTTCCATGGGGGGGGGGTATAAGATAAGAAAAATCTCCCTTCGAGCCGGATTTTGGGTTTTCTGCATTTTTAATTAATAATAATAATAACTTGACATTTTCGGCGATGAGGTGGGTACATGTATCCACTTTACCCCCCTATAATACAGAACTGAATCCCACCACTATCATGGTAAATTTGAAAATCATCAAACCTTATTTAACGAATCTTTTTTACAAATAAATTGGGCTGAATAAGCACAAAAGCCATCATTCCATTGGCCAGTTGGTTTATAAATTAGGTTGCAATCTGGTTGATACTTTCCAGTTTTTTCCGGAGACCAATTCGTATAGGAACAACAAGGACTTCCATCGGCCCAAGAATATGGGCCCTCTCGATTCCCAAGATTCACTCCTTTCAAACCAAACCAGACGCCAGAAGGACTAATTATAAGATCTAAAATATGAAAAGGTGGTTTATATAAGTTGAAGATCAAGTTGCTTGGGTGGACCTTTTGCGTTTGAGGTGGTTTGATAAGCGCTTTAAAGGACTAGATCAATAATTTACAATCATATGAAAAAATGATATATTCGAAAAGATCATGAAAAATAGAGCATTTTTTGTTTTATGACATGTTCTGAATCGTTGTAGTTTTCGAGATAATTGCGTTTGAATTTGTTACAAGCTCTTCGTCTTAATACATAAACTTTTTGAATTTTTTGCGAAAAAATCGAATTTTGCATTGATTTTTTCAATTTTCATAAAATGAATATTGTAGCAAGTTTTTATAGCTAAATGAGACGAACAAAATGATACTAAAATTATTCAATTTGAACATTATTTTGGGCTATTGAAACGAAAATTCTGATTCATGTTTTCGTTTCAATAATCCAAAACAATGTTCAAATTGAATAATTTTGGTGTCATTTTGTTCGCCTCATTTAGCTATAAAAAATTGCTACAATGTTCATGTATGAAAATTTAAAAAATCGATGCAAAAATCGATTTTTCCGCAAAAAATTCAAACAATGTTATGTATTACAACGAAGAGCTTGTACACAAACTCTCGGGATTCTTTTAAGCCGAAGATCATTGAAAATAGGTGAAAAAAGTCCAAATTTTATCATTTCGAAAATTCGTTAATTTTCGAGAAATTTTTTGAAAAATTTAAAAATTTTCGATTCAATAATCACAAATTTATTGAAAATTAGAACATTTCGTTTCAATAATCGAACTTTATTGAAAATCAGGCAACTTTGAGAATTTTTCGGAAACCCGCAACTTCCGATTTTCGCAAAAACAAACTACATGTTAAAAAATAGCTAGTCGAAAAAAAATTTTAACATGTCGAAACATGTATTTTACATGTTTTGTCATATTGAAACATGTAAATTTAGTTGGACATCTTTTTGTGTATAAGGATTTAGAGGTTGGTATAAAGAAAAAAGTGGCTCAGAAATTCAATCCTGAACAACTTTTCTCTTTATACAAACATATGATTACTTATCGTTACGAAGATATAGCCATGCATCCCTGCGTGGTCGTGCATAGTCATATCTCTTTATGTATAAGTATTCATATTTTGGTGCAAAGACAAAAGTTGCTCAGAATGCAATTCTAACAACTTTTCACTTTGTCCCAACATTTGATTCTTTATCCACGTGAAGATATATGTATTGGGTATTAGAGCTCTCCGAGCCGCGCCGTGAGCCGAGCCGATCAAAAATCACCGGCTCGGCGAACTCTATTGGGTATAGCCGGATCACCCCTAAAATGAATTTTCCTTAGGTCGGTCGATTTCTCGCATGAAGTTACCCCTAAAAGTGAGGTTTTTAAAAAATCCTTGGGCGGGTTAAACATCTTTCCGAACAAACACATAAACATTTGCGCTATTATTTTATTGATTATATATGTAGAGACTTTCATGAACTAAAAACAATTTGCAAAATTGCTTGTCCCAAAAAGTGATTCTCATTTTTGCGAACAAAGTTCGTTTCAATGTTAATTATGTATTGTCATTTGGCAGCTAGTTGTAATCTCAAAAGGAAAAACTTTTTTTCTACGACTTTTTAAATTTTCCCCCCACTGAGGATTGAAAATTTAGGTATTTTGGCACATCTTAAAAAAAGAAATAAATTTCAAGCGTTTCTCAATTAATAGCGCCATCGATTGTAATTTTTGTATTTTTGTTCTTTTAAACTTTAAAATTTAAAGCTATTTTGATAATATCATAATTTGTAATCGCATTAATGCGATTAAAAATTATGATATTATCATAACGCGAGATTTACTCGGAGTCAATTAATAATAAAGGTGTTGACTCAAATTTCATCGTTTTTGTTGATTTTCTAATTTTTCTCTAAGTTTTATGACTAAATGCCAAAACAAAAAATGTTATTACAATTGTCATACATGCTTTAAAAAAGTTATTTTGGAGCAGATCGAATTTTTCAAAAACTCATGAAAGTCTCTAGTTATAGGTCATAAGAAAGTTTGGTCAAGAGCAAAAGGCGACTTTGTTCAAAAGAAAATCAAAAATGATGTTCATGCAAAATGGAAAGATGAAATTATTGCGTTGGTTGTGGAAAGAAAACTAAACAATATGGATGTAGATTTGTCAGAAGCAGAAGATGAAGGAGACCTGAAATTGGAAAATGATGTAGACAATTTAATCAATCAAGTCAACGATTTACAAATCGACGATCTTGACGAACTTATTTATGATCTAAATATCTCTTACGAAGACGAAGAACAGGCCATGGAGCAATAATTCTTTGAAAAATGTGTTATATTTTACCTTTTTTCTTCATAAAAATAAAGGAAATGTGCAAATTCATCAATAACTATGAAGAATATGAATTTTTAGGGTGTAGATATGAAGTTTTTGGGGTTTGGAGACTATTTCCATATTTTTTTACTCGAAAATCGATTTCTCGCATGATTTTTACCCTAGAAACGTGATTTTTACGAAAAAAATCTTTCCTTTGAAAAATTCAGCATTTTCCTTAACGCGGTCACTGTCCCTTTAATGTGGACCTTCTCTTAAACCCTTTGGGAAGCATGCAGGAGAAGTAGCCTGTACAATACTTTGATTATTATTTCCTTCGTCGGATTCATCGATTTTATATTGATTTAATGGATACGTTCCTGGATGCATTTGGAAATTTTCGGCTTCAAGATCCATTTCCTCATCTGCCTTCGGTAATTCCTCAATATTTGATTCAAGAAACGGTTGTTGTTCGACCATGTCTCCTTGAGTCTAAAAATTTTTTATCGAAGTTTTATGTAACCTACCCTATAGAATCCTAAATAACAAAGTGCCCTTTGGAAAATTCCCTCTTCTTCAGACTAAAAAATTATATTAGCTCCACACAAAACAAATCGTATAAACTTTCAGCGTGTCAACTAAGATCATGGGCCTGTTCCTCCGGTCTTACAACTACAAGTTGTACTTGTAAAAAAATTTACAAGTACAAGTCTCACTTGTACTTGTACTTGTAAAAAATTTATAAGTAGGAAAAATGGTCATAACTTTAAAAGGGAATTTTTTCAGAATTTCTCGTCAACGCGAAAAATGTTCCTCGTGAAAAGTTAGGGGAGAGGCGGGGGT
>OZJO01026070.1:0-15077 GCA_900406225.1 Acrobeloides nanus | reverse complement strand
GTAGGGAAAACCGAGAACGACAATTCGGCTACAAATTTTTCCGATGAGCTCGCACGACGTTTTTCAACCGGCTGCTCCCGCATACGGAAGCCAGAGAAGCAAGTTTACCGCCAGCAGAAGACAGAAGCGTCGTCTCGGTTGCTAGAAATGAAACCGGTGGTGGCTCAAAAATTTCCGTGCTCGATACCGAACGACTGACAACTGGAAAAGCGTTCGAGAAGCGAGAAGAAGAAGAAGAGCTGGCTGGTTGCCGCAACGCGAATTAGCCAAAAAAATTGCGCACAGTTTACAACAGCATCACAGTACGCATCGTTAGTGAGAATGAGGCGGGAAATGCATTTCACAATCACAATTCAACTGTTCCTATTGTTGTGTAACTCTAATAAACAAAAACACGCTATTTCGGTGCTTCAAATTACACTATCGTGTTTTGGTAATGCTTTTTATTATGATGCAGTAGCGGAACAAAAAACTTACAAGGGAACCTGCCACGCCCGGCTTTCGACGAAACCTATCTCAGAAAATAGTATAGATGCAATATGTAAAGACAAAATTCCTGTGAAGAAAAATGAAATGCAAAAAATCAAATTTCACTTGGCGCGAAAGGAATTGGAACCAGTGGGATTTGTTTTTTGTGAAAAAATGCCAAAAAACGACTTTTTCGGGTTTTTATAACTCGTTTTTCGACACCTTTCAGTGGCCTATTTCGATAACCCAATATAGATCCAGATTCCTCGTCACTTGTAGATTATTATACAAAAAATTTCAAGAAAAAATATTGAAAATAGAAGATTTTTTATGTCATTCCAATGAAGAGAGACCAAAAACTGGGTTTTAGTGTTCAAATAGATTGTGTATTACAACGAAAACTTGAAGACTTTATATAAAATTAATTACGCTAATAGAATCGCCGTATATGAAAACACTATTCTGAAAAAAGCGCGTCGCTTTTTTGTCCTGAGATCAAACAAATTTTCCAGAAGTCCCAGGAATTCTAAGTTTTTTCCGTTACTGTATATGAGGCTTGAATTTGATAGGAATTTAAACATTGTAAAAAAGTGCGTACTTGGAATTTCTTGGTTGCATTGTGTACAAGTGTAACTTTTGAAATGGGCTTGCATGCGATGTCGGCTTAAAGATGAAGAGTGACAGAAAACTTTTTGACAAACCGAGCATGGGAAATGTCCTAAAATGTCAATTAAAGCATTAATTATGAAATAAGACAACTGTTATTTTTATTATTAATGGGCAGGTTGTACCAATTATCCTACTACTACAGGATATCCCAAAAAGTGGATTTTTGTGATTCTTTGGGACCCGGAAAAATTTTTTTCCTAAAAATGACTCCTATACGGGTAATGAACTGTTTTTCAAATTTTTTTCGTAATCAGCATCAAATTTTCTCCAAAAAGATACAAAATGAACGCATGACCATTCGAGTGACGAAATAAATTAGTCAATTAAGTGCAGTTTTCGATCAATCATCATATACATATCATAAAATACCTTTAAGATCAGGGCGTTTGAGTTCCGTTCGGTAAGGCATTTCTTTCTTGAGTTAGTTGGTTGAGAGAAAAATTTATTATAGAAAAATAATTAACTCGAGAACGTGATCTTCTCCCTCAAATTTTACAATCTAAAATATTCAATTTCATAATTATTTTGGCGGGGTGGCGACATTTGAGGACGGGCACTTGAGGATAAGACATTTGAGGATGGCTATTTGAGGAGGGAACATTTGAGAATGGGACATTTGAGGACGGAACATTTGAGGATGGGTGCTATTGAGGACCTAAAAAACATATCCCATCTTTGTTCCTCAAATGTCCCGTTCACAAATGACCGTCCTCAAATATCCCGTTTTCAAATGTCCCATTCTCAAATGTCCGTCCTCAAATAGCCATCCTCAAATGTCTCACCCTCAAGTGCTCGTCCTCAACTGTCGCCACGCCACGTTTGCTACTCTTTTATTAAAACAATAACAAATGCTTTTAATCACTATCAATTATATTAAAAAAAGAAAAATTCGATTTCAAACTTGGATATAAAAATGCAAAGATTGCCTCGATCAATTTTCCAATAGCTTACTAATAAAAAACTAACATTTGAAAAAGCAATTTATAACAATAAAAAATATTGTTGACAAAAAAACTAGAAAAAAATCGTTGACACAAAACAAGAATGAATAAACAAGCACTACCAAAACGCATAAAGAAGCCTCGGCTAAGAATGGAAGCCATGAATTCATTCACAGCGTGCGAGAGAGGGATTTCCGGGGTCATGGCCGTTTTTACAAAAAGAAGTAGAAGCATGCCAGGGTAGATAAAAGTGGAATTTACGGGAGGCAGCACCAAAGTCGAAAAAAGGACCTATTGTATTGTAGAAGTCGGCGCGGCACTCGGAAAGCTACCACTAACCAATTCGTTTATACCGATGAGCTTCAAGAAAAAAAGAATTGGGCGTGGTCAACGGCGCCCGAGTGACGCAGTTCAACTTTGCTGCTGTGAGTTCAAAGCTTTTCACAAAAGCGGCGAAGACTACGATGCGACGGTATTATGTATGGCTGGCTGTCATTCGACAACAACTTGACAGAAAGGTCGCAATTTTCCGAAAGGTATTTGAAAAAAAGATGCGAGAAGAAAAAAAAGATGCGAGAACTCTTTATACATTTGACAAAAAAATTAATTTCGAAATCTTTGGATTAGCAGGGTTAGTCCAGTGGGAAAAAGTTGCCAATTTTTGTTGATATTCTGAAATTTCGTGAGAAATGGAGCATTTTTTGTTTTTACAGCATGTTCTGAATCGTTGTAGTTTTTAGATAATTGCGTTTGAATTTGGCGATTTTTGAAATCTGTGTATTACAACGAAAACTTGAAAGCTTAAAAAAAACTGGGACCGAAGAAAAAATTGTTTCCGAGTGCTGAATAGAACTTTTACCACCTTGTTTCTTATTTATACAATAAAAAGTGAAAATAGAAAGCACAAGAAAAATTTTAAAATATAGTCTGTTCCAAAATAAAAGCGCTGCCCACATGCTCAGTGGATAAATAAGGCGACCGTCCGATTTGGTAAGTTAAGCAACAGGGTCAAAACTTTTGATTTTCATAAAAAATTTTATTTTCAGAGGTAAAAATTTTTTGCTCTATAAGAATCAAAAAATTTTTTTTTAAAGTCTAAAGTTTTGACCCTGCGGGCCCAACGTTGCTTAACTTACCAGATCGGACGATCGCCTTACTTATCCGCTGAGATATGTAGACAGTTCTTTTATTTTCTCTCTCGCTGAAACATAAAATAATTAGAGACACACGCATTGTGGACAATGGCCAGATCGACTAGAAATCAACACAAATCTAGGATGACCCATTTTAGCAGCCACGAAATGGTCATCAAGACAGACGGAAAATTCTATCCCTGAACTGAGAGCAGCATGTTGTCAGACATGATCGATAAAATCTCGAAGCAGCCTGAAACGGTTCTTCAAGAAGCGAAGGTGAAAAGAAGGAGCCGTGGTTTGGGAAATTCCAAGAGAGCTGCTGCGGTGGAATAAAAGCAATGAGCAGCAAAGCAGCTCGTCCGTTCACACCACCACCGAATAAGGCGATGTGTGCCCCCAAGAAATTAGTTCAGCAAATCGCATCGGACGGCTCTTTGTGAGACTGTCATCAAGAGAGGAGGCTCTCAACAAAAAACGGAAAACAGATTTAGCGCTGCTGGACGGAATCTTTTGGCTTTTCAAGTCATCAAGCAATCAATCAACTTAGTTCACAGTGAAAAAATGATGATGCTGTACAAAAAAAGTCGTTGAATGTTCAATTTTGTGTTCATGTTTTCGTTGTAATACACAAACTTTTTGAATTTTTTGTGGAAAAATCAATTTTTGCATCGATTTGTTCAATTTTCATAAAATGAACATTGTAGCCATTTTTTATAGCTAGATGAGACGAACAAAATGACACCAAAATTATCCAATTTGAACATTGTTTTGGGTTATTGAAACGAAAACATAAATCAGAATTTTCGTTTCAATAACCCAAAACAATGTTCAAATTGGATCATTTTGGTGTCATTTTGTTCGTCTCAATTAGCTATACAAAATTGCTACAATGTTCATTTTATGAAAATTTGAAAAATCGATGCAAAAATCGATTTTTCCGCAAAAAATTCAAAAAAGTTTGTGTATTACAACGAAAAGCTTGTAACAAATTCAAACGCAATTATCTCGAAAACTACAATGGTTCAGAACATGCCGTAAAAACAAAAAATGCTCCATTTTTCATGATCTTTCCGAATATATCATTTTTATATGATTGTAAATTAACTTGAATTTTTGAAGAAAACTCGAATTTTTGAAGAAAAATCAAATTTTTACGAAAATCGAATTTTTTGCAAAAAATTCAAAAAAGTTTGTGTATTACAACGAAACATGTACACAAATTCAAATTTCAAAAAAAACATAAAAAAATTGCTCATATCCTGTATTTTTCAACATATGTTACTACAATTTATGCTAGAAGCTTTCCTAAATAAACCATTAAAATCAAAGTCCCTACATCTCTCAAAATAGCCTAGCTAACTCTTACTGTAGGCTTAACTAAAACGACCGATGAGCTATTTGTTTGCCGTTTGCTTGCTCACTTCGAGCCAACCAATGGAAATGGCAGCCAATTGGGGACAGCTCTTCTTCCAACGAAGACCGAGCGTGTGTGAGCCGAACAGACAGTTAGCCTATTATGCATTGTCGTACAGTCTTCTATCACTTGTTAGCGACCGGTCCGTGAATCACAGCGAGAACAATCGATTTTCATCTATTTTGATGGGCTTTCGAAAGCCTCGACCTTGATGTACTCCATAAAAACTTCGCTTCCCTGCCTGCCGGTGATGGTAACACCGGGAAAAGTCAGCCGCTTTTGGCGATTATAGGTGGAGATGCGTGCATTCTCGGTCGCTGATGCAGGCATGCGTTTGGTCCTTAGGAAAACGACGGCGCCTGCTCTCGAGGTGTAGCATATAAACAGGTTGGAAAATGGGAAAGACGGGCTACACGCGTCACGAGAGAGCACAGATACAAAAGCGTCTCTACCGTCATCGTCAGGAGTGTTTTGCTCATTGTAATAGCATGGAATCAAGCATCCCAAGGAGAACGACGAATACGATCTGATGATGGTGTTTTTTGATCGGTTAAAGGCACATTTGCGACTACCCGCCAAGGTTGTTTTTGGCTTTTCCAAACGCATGATTTTGCGCTTGTTTATCCCTAAGTTGTGATAACAAAAACAAAAAAAAACTTATTTTGGAATGATTTATAAACAAGACTAGCAAAAATTTTGATGTGACAAAAATGTTAGAATAGAGGTGTAAAGGGAAGGAAAAAAAGTTTCAGGAAATTGTACTTGGTACGAAAGAAACTTTATGTACAAATGATATATTCGGAAAGTTCATGAAAAATGGAGCATTTTTTGTTTTTACGTCATATTCTGAATCGTTGTAGTTTTTGAGATAATTGAGTTTGAAATTTAAATTTGCTTTCATGTTTTCGTTGTAATACACAAACTTTTTTGAACTGAAAAATCGATTTTTTAAATTTCCATAAAATGAATATTGTAGCAATTTTTTATAGCTAAATGAGACGAACAAAATGACACCAAAATTATCCAATTTGAACGTTGTTTTGGGTTATTGAAACGAAAACCCTGAATCAGAGTTTTCGTTTCAATGACACAAAACAATGCTCAAAATAAATAATTTTGGTGTCATTTTGTTCGTTTCATTTAGCTATAAAAAATTATGTTCATTTTATAAAATTTAAATTCAAAAAATTCGTCAAAATTTAAAAAATTTGTCAAAAATCGAAAAATTAATCAAAAATCGAAAAATTTGTTAAAAATTGAAAATTTGTCAAAAATCGAATTTTTTGCGGAAAAATCAATTTTTGATTTTTTTTCTCTGATATATTTTATATTAACGACGACCACAGTTGTGTTAGTATGTAAAAAATAACATAAGAGGGATATGTATTACAACGAAAACATGAAAGCAAATTTACCATGTTTCCAGACTGTTTCAAAAAATTGGACTTTCAAGCATATTCAATAAGATTTCTTTGGTAAGCAATCACCTGTATAATTATGTTTACCATTGAGATTTTTAGCATGTTAACTACCAGCTAGCTCTTACAGTACCCACTCGGCTAACCGAGGTCGTTAATCAACACAAAAGGGTTTCTTCTTTCCCTTTTCCTTCAGCGCTTTTCGTCCTCAACTAGCTTTGTTTGTACACAATGGCATGCCGAATGCACAAAAGCGAGCAAAATAGAAAAAAGAGACAGAAAGAAGAATCGAATGCGGCACGGCAAACATCCGTCCATTTCATTGGAAAGTCGTGAAATGCGTAGGATTGTCACAAATAACGACTGGCTCAAATTATTAGCCATTATAAACAGTGCCCCATGTATGCACACATGCATTGGAATGAGTCAGTTCGGCCAAAGTCGCGCGGCACTTAGAGCTACTCTTGACCAAGGCCGAAACTCTTACACAAAACACCGGCGACGATGGAGCCTTAGGAGGAGCCGCGCCAAGGTTGTCATTAGCGTGGTCGGTGGTCGTCGGAAGGAAGGAAGAAGAAGAAATAGGAAGAGCATCTTCTTCTTCTTCGTCTCTTCTTCCCTTTTCAGTCCTTCAACAGCTCGAAACTATCTCCCTTCAATCTTCAGTCCCCCCGTCAATGAGCATTAACCCCGGGCAACCCACCCAACAATAGCAAGCGATCGCCAGAAAAGGCTTTCGCCGAGCAGTCAGCTCGAAACGGACAACGATCATGCAAAGTCACATTCGGCGCTTAGACAGTGTCGTTGTGCATGCGGTTGTAAAGTCACAAGGTCATAAACTTAATATGGGCATGCAACCGTGCGAGAAGAAAGCAGCAGCACCCCCATTTCATTTCACGTCTACCAAACACTTAATGCCACAGTCCATAAATAATTGTTGTGTCATTGTGTTGCAGTTCGTTAGCCAATCATAAATGGCTCATGGTTGTCTATCATAGAAAAAAGTGCATGGATGGGTAATGATGTTTTTATGGTGCTATAAGTGTTTTACCCCTGATTCATGTTTTCGTTTCAATAACCCAAAAAATTCAAAAAAGTTTGTGTAAACAATTTTCAAATTGGATAATTTTGGTGTCATTTTGTTCGTCTCATTTAGCTATAAAAAATTGCTACAATGTTCATTTGATGAAANAATGTTCAAATTGGATAATTTTGGTGTCATTTTGTTCGTCTCATTTAGCTATAAAAAATTGCTACAATGTTCATTTGATGAAAAATTAAAAAATTGATGCAAAAATCGATTTAAAATTCAAAAAAGTTTGTGTATTACAACGAAGAGCTTGTAACAAATTCAAAATTTCAAACACAATTATCTCAAAAACTACAACGATTCAGGGCATGCCGTAAAAACAAAAAATGCTCCGTTTTCATGATCTTTCCAAATATATCATTTTTCGATTTTTTAGGCAAAATTCGATTTTTTTGTTGGCTGTCCTTATAAAGTAATACCTTGTTAATCTACCCAATAAGCTAGCAAAAAGTCCCCCAGATTGTTAATCTAAATCGACAATAAACAAACTAATCGCGATCCAATCAAGACCAGGACAACTATCGCTATCCACTGCCAACACCAACTCGACAAGACAATAGGCTTTTCGAGACTAAAAGCCGTGCTAATCCTACGGTATCGCCAGCGCTGAGCAAACACTTCGCCATATAAGTACATGTATAGACAGTCAGCTCGGTGAGTTCGTAAATATATTCGCATACAATAGGGCGCGTGCTTGGTCGTGGCGATCCATTGAAGTGAGAATATATGAGCTGTGTGAGCTGATGCTAAAGCGCTAAATAATTCGGCTATGTACTTGTACGGACACAACTACCAACACTTGTAGTGCCACTGTTTCTTTTCGTATTCTTCTTCTTCGTCGCTTTGTGCAAACATCCATTAGCGCGACCGATCGCACCAAATAAAGAATGAAAGCACCAACCGAGAGTTGCTCTTCTCTCGCATCAGCTATTGAAACTATTGGGCTGAATCGAGAAAAGCAATCGTTGAGGATTGGTTTGCTATTACTGTCATTGGAAGCTTACAAAAGTATTCGGAGAAAGAGATTTTTTACTAATGGATAAGGGTATAAAGGTACGACTCAAAAATGGAAATTTTTGATTTTTTAGAGTATAGATAAAACTGTAGAGAAAAAATCCTTAAAAAATCAAGAGAACATAGAAAATTCCAACGCGAAAATGCGAAAACATGAAATATTTTTGCATTGAAAATATTTAGGCTTAGGTTTCTTAGGCTTAGGATTCTTAGGCTTAAGATTCTTAGGCTTAGGCTTCTTAGGTTTAGGATTCTTAGGCTTAGGCTTAAGATTCTTAGGCGTAGGCTTCTTAGATTAGGATTCTTAGGTTTAGGTTTCTTATGCTTAGGCTTAGCATTCTTAGACTTAGGCTTAAGATTCTTAGGCTTAGGCTTAAGTTTCTTAGGCTTAATCTTAGTCTTTCTTAGGACTTCTAGGCTTAGGCTTTCTTACGATTCTTAGGCTTAGGATTCTTAGGATTAGTATTCTTAGGTTTAGGCCTAGGCTTAGGCTTAGGCTTAAGCTTAGGCCTAAGCCTAAATTCTCAACAAGTTCGATTGGATCACTCAGCATATACTCTTTAAGTCTAAGCCCAAGCATAAGGCCTAAGCTTAAGCCTAAGCCTAGGCTTAGGCTTAAGTCTAAACTAACCCTTCCTAAACAACCTATAACATAAATTTAATTTTTGGCATCCATGTTTCTAAAAGATAACACAGTAACATTGAAATGCAGATGTATGAAGAAAAAAATGAGCATATAAACAAGCGGACAAGTCAAAACATCAAAATTAAAATCGAAAACTACCGTCAGAAAAATACGTCAAAATAAGCGGCTGTAGCCAACACAGCCTGTAAAACAACAAGCCGGAAAGCAAGTTTCCTCGCCCACTCCTATCTATGGTGTCTACGATTTTCTGTTGTTGACGAAATAAAACAACCAGCTGGATGACAAACTGGGAAGGAAGAAGAGCTTCGTGTGCCGCCAAACTCCACTTCGTCCAACTGTCACCAGCAAGCGGAAAAGGCAAAAGAAACGGAACTAACGGAAGCGAATGGAGCCAGGGAAAGAAAAAGCGACCATGATTCTGTGCGGTTTCTCGCTCTTGGTCCACGCTCTGTCACGGTCGTCGCTGTCAGCTGCTGTTGCTGCAACTTTCCTTTCGCTCGGCCCAGGTACACTTCTCTTCAACACTTTTTGTTTTAATTCTCCCGCTGGCTACCAACCAAGGCTGGAAAAATTGTTGAAGTACCGGGAAGTGCTCTGCTGATTTGTGTTCAGTCAGCCGAGCAGACTGTAGCTGGAGATGAAAAAGCATGAACTGATGTGACAAGAGAAAAAGAAAAACGAGGCACTTACACAACTCCCGCGCTTCTGCTCGAACGACAATATGTTTTTTTTCATGACAATAGATTCAACAACTCGTTCTCGCTTACGCGTTGGAGTTCAAAGTGTGGCCATGTGGTTGTTGATAAGCATTGTTGTTCAAATGCATACAACAAAAAATGATTCAAGCAAAAAAGTTACAAATGTAATTAAGACGAACAAAATGACACCAAAATTATTCATTTTGAGCATTGTTTTGTGTCATTGAAACGAAAACTCTGATTCAGGGTTTTCGTTTCAATAACCTAAAACAATATTCAAATTGGATAATTTTGGTGTCATTTTGTTCGTCTCATTTAGCTAAAAAAACTGCTACAATGTTCATTTTATGAAAATTTAAAAAATCGATTTAAAATTCAAAAAAGTTTGTGTATTACAACGAAAATATGCACACAATTCAAAATTTCAAATGCAATTTTCTAGAAAATTATAAAGATTTAGAGGGTATTGTAATACCAAAAATGCTCCATTTTTCATCAACTTTACGAATATCAACCAAAAAATGGGCACCTTTTCCTCCCACTTGACTGGTCCTTTAACATGAAAATAATTTTTAAAGTTCTTACAATTGTACAGATCAAAGTACGAAGTTGAAAAATAACTTGTCAAATAAAAAGTCTCAAAAAGCAGTCTCGTGTTTATAAACACGAGGGGGAAAAGCTGAAAATGTAACGAGAAAGAGATAAACACGTACAAACATGGAAGCTCACCTAAATGATTAAATGACCAGAGGAAGGACGAGTTGTTGCTAGCAAGCAGGTCGAGCAGCACTACTCATTTTTTGGTAAGCAAGCAGGGCAACAACAGCACAATTATCTATGTTAGGTCGGGCCATTTATGTGTATGATCGATAAAATCTAGCCGAGTGATGCGACTAGCCAAAAAAAGAACTCCAAACTCCATGAAACAGCAACCTTTATGACCTAACCGATTTTGGCGGACCGTAAGCAAGCAAGCAAGAAAGCTTTCGCGCCGACCGATCGTGCAATTGACGATTGTCACAATTTATGCCATAGATGGGACGAACAATAATAGCCATAGGGCAAGCCAAAAACGATGGAAAAAGCACTCGATCGAAGAAGAGAAACACGAACGAGTGTAACAGGCAAGCAGCAGCACAGTGTGTCACATGCTGCGTGCGCAGGCGCTTTATCCCCATGCAAGCATGAGACACCGATGGAACGCTATTAATGGAGACCTGTAAGCCGGATAGACCACCATCAAAGAATAGAAAAGCTTTCGCGCCGACATCCGTCCTCTTCTTGCTTCAGTCTCATTTCATCACTCACTCAATTTTGCACATTCAATTCCACAATAGCATTGATGATGTTCGTAAATCAAAAACGTCAGAGAGGACGAGGACTAGCAGAGCAACACGCATTGCTTATGCTAATCCCGTCCTGTTTGCAACGGGTGAACATTTTATAATTGTCATGAAAATAAGCAAAGTTGCTGTGGACAGTTTATTGAAGAAATGAATTCATAGATAGTTTTGCATAAGCGTGTTTGTTTTTATGGAAAAAGCAAAGTTTTTGGTACTCTTAAAGGGCCAGTCTACTTTTGGGGCCATGTGATAGAGCATAAAATTTGGAGCATTTTTTGCTTTTACGGCATCACTTGAAAATCTAACGGTAAAAAGTTATGAGCGAAACAAAAAAAAGTTCAAACGTGTTTGAACATTGAAACGAAGAGCTTGTGATCAATCAGATTGTTTATTGAAACGATTTAATNATAGAGCACAAAATTTGGAGCATTTTTTGCTTTTACGGCATCACTTGAAAATCTAACGGTAAAAAGTTATGAGCGAAACAAAAAAAGTTCAAACGTGTTTGAACATTGAAACGAAGAGCTTGTGATCAATCAGATTGTTTATTGAAACGATTTAATAAAAAATTATAAAATTCAAAATCTTGATAGTTTGGGGGAAAAAACATAAAATAAAATTTTTATAACTCGTCGAGACGAATAAAATGACACCAAAATTATTGAAATTTGAAAATGTTTTGGGTTATTGAAACGAAAACCCTGATTCATGGCTGTGGGCTTTCTCCCAGAGTTAGAGGACGGAAAATCTAAGACTTTTGACACCAAAAATCGAGGGGGTACTCCACTGGAAAAATTGGAAAATCGATTTTTTATTTTCGCGTACAGTGCCAGCACGTGCTGTAGACATTTGGGACATGCCCTACCCCCTCCCCGTGGCTAGAAAATATTAATTTTTCTCTTTATCTTAAGAGTCCTCCTTATGTTTTTTGAACTTAGACCTCTTGATAAAGACAAAGATATTGGTGTGATTCAAATGATTGGTCAAAGTATTTTTGAAGTTATACAAGTATACGTACAAAACGTGAATCTTTCATCTCAAACACCCTATTTGTGCTATTTGAAAAATATGCTCTCTTATACCGAAGAATCACGTTCAACAATTATGGCGGCGGGATATTATACAGATAGAAAGCACAATGACACAACTGACGATGGTTTTAAAAATTTATGGCGTTAATAATTTTGCTAATCTTTTGAACTTTCATCTCAACCACTATCTCTATTTGTACTCATAAAACTTCGAAAAAACATTACTATGTCCCTCCCCGTCGAGAAATCCTGGCACTGTTTGCGTATAATGGTATCCCAAGATACCTTGAAAATATTGCGGCGCTGGGGAGCACAGTTAGGAGTGCGTGGAGCGACATAGACAAAATTTATGGCGTTAATAATTTTTCGAAAAAAACTACTGACGAAATTTAATCCTCTAAAACCGATAGTAGATGTGTTACAGCACCGGAAGCAAGTTCTCCTGGTTCCCGCTACTTAACGTTGACTAAACTCGACAAAAAATTTTATTTTCTTCCGGAGATTATCAATTTAGGGGTAATTTTATGCGAAAAATCGATTGCGCGCACTCCCGCAACCCGAAAACCGCAGAAAAATGATGAAAATTCGCCAAAAACGACCACGCAGGGATGCATGGAGATGCAATTCGATTTTCTCTAGAAATGAACAAATATCCCCCATGCATCCCTGCGTGGTCGTTTTTGGCGAATGTTCAGTGCGAGCAATTGATTTTTCGCATAAAATTACCCCTAAATGGGTAATCTCCGGAAGAAAATAAAAAGTTTTTTGCCGAGTTTAGTCAAGGTTAAGTGGCGGGAACGAGGGGAACTTGCTCCCAACACCGGTATAAAAACCAAACGGTACGCTAGCACCGCGTATTTCTGTGAAATGATAGGCAAAAATTAACGCTAAACATTTTTGGCACATTATAATAGCTGCTTGTTAGAACAAGAGGCTGACCATACAAGAAAGTAAAAGCGATTAGCTGAAATTGGTACAATCTCCTTTTCTTCTTTGCAAGCATCTTCATGGTTAGTATGTTCTGTCGACTGGTACGACTGGCCATATGCTCTTTTCTACCCTTCAAAGGCTGTGCTTAGCCAAGTGTTTATATAAAGCGGCCAATCATCATAAGCCTAGCCAGCTATTTTTGTTGCTTCTGCTCTCCCTTGCGTATCGTATCATATAGAATTGAAAATTTATTGTTTTATACTTTTATAAAGAGAATGATGAATTTGACACTATTCAATCAGATGAAAGTCATACTAATAAGTGACGTTATGAGTAGTGTTAGATCCCGTCCTGAAATTTTTGCTAGAACCTCAAATCCCGTCCCGAGTCGGGATAAATTTACACCCCTTCCGTCCCGGCCAAGAGATCGATCCCGGACCCGGGATATAACACTAGTTATGAGGAAAGATCCAAAAGATTAAATATTCAAGTTTCGTAACAAAAAAATAAAATTGAAGAATGAAGATTTTTATTTATTGGGCACGTTCCTAAGTTGAACCGTACGGTCAACTGTCAACCGTACGGATCCGTACTGATCACTGTCAACCGTGAACCGTACGGCTCCCCGTGGCCCCGTATACGGGGGTCATNGAACCATACGGTCAACTGTCAACCGTACGGATCCGTACTGATCACTGTCAACCGTGAACCGTACGGCTCCCCGTGGCCCCGTAGGCCACCCGTACGATCCATAGGCCATCCGTACGGGCCGTACAGATGGCTTACGGGGCCATGGGGAGCCGTACGGTTGACAGTGATCAGTACGGATCCGTACGATTCAGGAACGCACCCATTGGCAGATTACAGTGTCGTTTGAAACATTGTATAATCCACATTGAAATTTGTTGATAATTTCAGATTGTAATCAGGGGCCATCCAGATATACGTTATCATGTGGGGGGGGGGGGGGGTCAGCCCTCTTCACAAAAAATTTATAACGATAGTAAATTTTTGATAACTTGGGGGGAGGGTAAAAAAATCCGAAAAAATTGTTGAGTTATCTTTGTTAAAATGTTCTTTGTGAGCTAAATCCAGCGGCTGCCTTTCTCACCAGGTAATTCTTTGACATCAATGCGAGCGATCAATTTAGAGACCGGAACGATGCAATCCAAGGTCGAAAAGCCGGACGCATCAAGCGTTTCTATCGTTGGTACGGACAAGCGGTAGTAGAGACAAACCCACGCGCATAAGCCCAAATTAAGTGCTGTAAAGCCTTTGACTTGTGTCAAGGTCACCTATGTGAAAGCATGCACAAAACGGCACTCAAAGCGAATAGAAGACATTATTACACTATCCTCCCCAAAAAATTTTTCAAATAGATTTTTGTGAAAAATGATATTNTAAGTGCTGTAAAGCCTTTGACTTGTGTCAAGGTCACCTATGTGAAAGCATGCACAAAACGGCACTCAAAGCGAATAGAAGACATTATTACACTATCCTCCCCAAAAAATTTTTCAAATAGATTTTTGTGAAAAATGATATTAGAACAATTTTCACTTGTTAGGGTCAAAATTTCCCCTTGGTCCCCCTTAATATTTTGTCGATTTTTAAAAAATTAAGAAATTTTTTTTACGATATCTCGAAAATTCGAACCTATATGGGAGTAGTGTTAAACGGGAGCGGCCTTTGTGTATTGAAGGGAAAATCAAATTTTCAATAGATAAAGTGTTTTAATGAGAAAAACAACAGATAAGAGATTTCAATAGTTTTCTTTCAGATCGAACAATTCTTCATCCATACGAGATTGACTATAACCTAAGTACATTATTATGTTAAAAAGTCTATTTTCGACTAAGTCGTTGACCTTCAAAATCGATAGGCTCGCCAGGAATTGATCGGATTCCAAAAATTTTTTTGTATTCGATAGAGCATTGAATCTACAAACGCATGTATTATCTCCTTCTGAAACTTATCCTATGAATTTTTCTGACAATTTTAAGTTTCATAAAGCCCTAATTTTCGACAGATTTTTTTGTCTATTCATGAAAGTTTTTCAAATCCATGTGCCTTGATATTTTTTGATTTTATATAGGATTGTTAAGCCGAAAAATAAAGCTTTAAAGGACCGGTCCAATAAGTTACAATCATATGAAAAAAAATGATATATTCGGAAAGATTATGAAAAGTGGAGCATTTTTTATTTTTACGGCATTTTCTGAATCGTTGTAGTTTTCGAGATAATTGCGTTTGAATTTGTTACAAGCTCTTCGTTGTAATAC